>PVKM010044342.1:0-12246 GCA_004027735.1 Carollia perspicillata | reverse complement strand
GTTAAAGGAGTTCATCATCACCAAGCCCTTATTCTATGAAATGTTAAAGGGACTTATCTAAAAAAAAAGAGAAGATCAAAACTGTAAACAGTAAAATGACAACAAACTCACAACTTGTGAGTTTAGGTCAACAAATTTGTATAGGTCAACAAATGAACCTAAAAGAACAGAAAAACAACAAAAACAAAAACTAAGCAAACAACCAGAACAGGAACAGAATCAGAGAAATGAACATCACATGCAGGGATTTCAGTGGGGAGGGGGAAGGGAGGAATGGAGGGAAAGGTACAGGGAAGAGGAAGCGTGGTTAGTAGGCATAACATAGATGGGGAGAGATAAAACTTGTATGGGAAACAGAGAACTCATAGAACTTATATGTACAACTCATGGACATGAACTAAGTGTGGGGGATGCTGGAGGGTTGAAGGGGCAGGGTGGAGACGAGATAGAGGAGAAAAAAATGGGAAAACTGTAATAGCATAATCAATAAAATATTAATAAAAATTAATAAAAAATAAAAAAAAGGGTAAGTGCTTGTGAGGTTGTGGAGGAATTGGAAACTGTGCACTCTGATGAGAATATAATATGGTACAACCAATGTGGAAAATAGTATGGAGGGTCCTCAAAAAATTAAAAATGGAATTTCTGTATGATCTAGCAATCTTTTTTCTGGATAAAAAGAATTAAAGTCTGGATCTTGAAAAGATATCTAGCCTCCTATGCTCACTGTAGCATTACAGTGAATACAATAGCCAAGATTTGGAAACAACCCAAATATCCAAATAGGTAAGGAAGATGTTTTAAGTACTCTTAAACTATTTTAAGAAGCTAAATTTCCTATTATATCTTTTTAAAAAATATTTTATTTATTTATCTTTAGAGAGAGGGGAAGGGAAGGAGAAAGAGTGGGAGAGAAACATCAGTGTGTGGTTGCCTCTCATGTGTCCCTAACCAGGGACCTGGCCCACAACCTAGGCATGTGCCCTGACTGGGAATCGAACCGGCGACCCTTTTCTTCACAGGCCTGTGCTCAATCCACTGAACTACGCCAGCCAGGGCCTATTATATCTTCTTACCACACACACACACTCCCCAAGCAAAATAACACAAGGAAACTTTTGAGCTGATGGGTACAGTTACTACCTCAATTGTGGTGATGCCATCACAAACTAATCAAATTGTATATATCAAATATGTACAGCTTTTCGTGTGTCAACTATACCTCAATAAAGATGTAAAAACCAATAAGAAAAGGGTGTGAATAAAAGTTTATCGCACGGTGGAACTTTGGAACCACGCATCTGGAAGGTGTAGGTGACAACTAGGCCAAGGTCCTTCTGTCATTGCCTGCCCCCAGATGATGCACATGGGGCGGGGAGCGGGCAAAAGTGGGTTTACAGTTGTGAGTATGTAGAACACAGAGTTTATTTGTGTATGATTACCTATGAATTATTACTTATACAAAGGACTCTAAACCTAGTTTTGCCCACCTTGTATAGAGCTAGAGCTCACCTCAATCCTTGCTCAGTTTCTTGGCTTTCCTGGTGGAGTACATAGGAGCTCAGTCTTCTCCATGCCCCAGAGGAAGCAAGGGGTTGGAAGCACAGATTCCAGACATTGGCTCTTAACACCTTTGTAACCTTAGGTAAGATATCGGACTCCTGGATTTTGTGTACTTATCTGTAAAACTGAGGTTTAAAAGCAATACCTACCAATAAGGTTGGAGTGAGGATTTAGATAATGTATACCACGTAAAACACTAGCAGATAACAAACATTTAATAAATAATCGTTGCTATTATTATGATGATTAATGTAATAATTTCCCCATCTTTATAGTCATATAAAGGAGATAATTACCACTTCACTCTCCTAGAGGAAAACTTATGGTGAGTTAGGGGGAAAGTCTCTCTCTTCTCCCTGTTCACACTCACCTATGGATGAAAGACTAGGTAATTTTATATCAGGAATATTCCATTTCTAATGTGTCCACCTCAGTTTCTTCTTCCTTTTCAGAGCCAGTGTGCCCACAGGCGAAAAATTCTGGTGTCCTCTCCAGCAAGCTTGCCTCTCGCTTGCTTTTGTCCAGCTATGCCAACGTTTCATTCAGGCTGAATTCTAAACAAGCTCATTTAACTGAAGATCTTGAGCCACGTTATGCAGTCAGCTCTGTCAGTGGTAGGTGTATTATTTCATCTCCATCTGTCTTTCTCTATTTGTTGTGAAGTACATTGTGGAAGGTGAGAGGGTTACTGATTTGTTCTTCAACTCCCCCAAAGTTTTTGTTCTCTAAATTATCCCCGTGTCCTGTAGTGCTGTGAACTGCAGTTATCACTGTGGAATTTCTTTATATATTGAGCCTTAAGCGAGATTTCTCCATCTGCTGGAGGCTCCCTTGCCAGGCAATAGCCATTGTCCCTGTTGGACTGTTCTACAAATGCCCTTGGCCCTGGTCCTGTCGCAGCTGCAGGCTGATATGGGAGACGGTGCTGCTCTAGACAATTTCTTAGCGTTTGCTACTGCCATTTCCACTGTTGCCATTACAGACATACAGATGCCTGGTGGGACCAGCATCAGTAAGGCATCACCATGCCACATAGGAAGCAGTATCCTCTAGTCCAAGGCACCAGAGATAGGCCGGGGGGCTAAGGTAATTTTCCAAATATGTAGATATGTGCTGTATCTAATCTACCTACATTGTGAGAATCGTTATTTTTCTGTTCCAGTGTAGATTTCACACTGGTCAGATATTCAGATCTCTTCCTTCGAAGCACCCCACTCATTGAGTATGAACACTTACTCCTTCCCTTTAGGGATCTTCTCTGTGATGGGAAAACCCCTCCTTCTCATGGTTTAGCTGACAGCTGCTGACACCCAGGGCGGGGATGGCGAGGCCGGAAGCAGGAGCATATTGTCAGTCATGCAGGGATTTCTTGGCCCATGTTTTGTGCAAACAGCTGTGGCATTTTCAGTTTTCAACTTGGCAGACCTTAGTTTAAATATGCGTTGCCAAAAACTATGGCTCATTTACTGTAGCTTTCCTTTTCCAAATTGGGAAAAAAAAAAAGGTGAAATAAAGAGCTAAAGTGAGGTCAATGTGTAGCTGAACTTTTAGCAATTGACACTGTTTACTTATCAGATTCGGATGTTTTGGGGTGTTCATGTGGCCAGTTCTGTGCATGTGCATGTATCCATTATGTATATATGTGTATGTGTATGTAGGTGTGTATGTAGCAAATCAGTGAGAGGTTTTAACAGAGCAGACAAACACGAAATTAATGGTTTGTGATGGCTTATTAATATCTGGGGAGATTACAGGCCTTCAGATTAAATGTTTAATTCCTTGCAAATTTGCAATAGGTGTTTATTTCCTTTCTTAAAATTTCTTATATCAGGTATTTTTAAAATTTTTCCCCACAGTTGATTTGTATATATTATTTTAAAAATCAGGGAGATAACTTATGATACTTAGGATTCAAAGTCCCCTTTTTCATTGCCATTTATTTTTTTAAATGAAAAAAAGTTATTGTATTTTCTTCCTTTACCATTTAGTCTCCTTATACCCCACCCTCCCTCATCACAACACTGTTGCCCAGGTCCATCAGACTTTCTCCTTTTAGCTCAATCCCTCCACCTCCTAACCTCGCTCCCCCTTAGCTGTCAGCCTGCTCTCTAGGAGTCTGTCTCTATTTTGCTTGCTAGTTTAGTTTGTTCATTGGATCCCACATATGAGTGAAGTCATATGGTATTTGTCTTTCTCTGACTGGCTTATTTCACTTAACGTAATGTTCTCCAGGTCCATCCATATTGTTGCAAAGAGTAAAATTTTCTTCTTTATAGCTGAGTGGTGTCCCATAGTTTAAATGTACCATAGTTATTTTATCTGCTCATCTACTGATGGACACTCGAGCTGCTTCCATATCTTGGTGATTGTAAATAATGCTGCAATAAATATAGGGGTACATAGTTCTTTTGAATTAGGGATTTTGGTTCCTTCAGATGTATTCCCAGAAGTAGGGTTGCTGGGTCAAAAGGTAGATCCATTTTTAATTTTTTGAGGTATCTCCATCTTGCTTTCCACAGTGGTTGTACCAAACTGCATTTGCATTAACAGTGCAAAAAGTTCCGCTCTCTCTACATTCCCACCAGCACTTATTGTTTGTTGATTTATTGATGATACTCATTCTGAAAGGTGTGAGATAATATCTCATTGAGGTTTTAATTTGCTTTTTTCGAATGATTAGTGATGTTTAGCATCTTTTCGTACATCTATTGGCCATGTGTATGTCATCTTTGAAGAAGTGTCTGTTCAGGTCCTTTGCCCATTTTTTATTTGGGTGGGTTTTTTTTTTTTTTTTGGTGTTGAGTTTTGTAAGTTCTTTATAAATTGTGGATATTAACCCCTTATCAGATTTATTGGCAAATATGTACTCACATTCTGTGAGTTATCTTTTTATTTTGTTGTTTTCTTAATATGAAACAATAGTATAAGACCATAAGAATCAAAATAGCATGGCACTGGCTAAAAACAGACACACAGAACAATGTAGAGAGCCCAGAATAAATCCACATTTTTATAGTCAGTTAATATTCAACAGAGGAAGCAAGCACATGCAATGGGCTAAAGATAGTTTATTCAATAAGTGGTATTGAGAAAATGGGACAGATATGTGCAGAAAAATGAAACTAGACCACCTTATTAAACCACACACAAGAATAAATTCAAAATGGATTAAGACTCAAATGTTAGACTTGAAACCATAAAAATCCTAGCAGAAAATATAGGCTGCAACATCTCGGACATTGTTTGTAGCAATGTTTTATCAGATATATGTCCCCAGGCAAAAGAAACAAAAGAAAAAAATAAGCAAATGGGACTACACCATTCATTTTTGAAAATTTAGTTATTGTAGACATAGTTCTGTTGTCTGTATTACTGAACCTTTTTTCTATGCTACAGTTTCTCCCTTCTTGTGCACTTTTCATATTACTACTGACGATACAGATCAAAATATAAATTTGACCATGTCACAATCCCATGTGTTCAAATTCTTGCTCGTTCCTAATTTTCTATAAAATAAATTTCCTGCTCTTTCTCTCATCGTAAAAGAAAGGCCCTTCAATGTCTAATGTGGAACTTTTCCAACCGTCTGTCATTGAGCTTGCTTTCTTGCCCCCTCCCGACTTCTTCCCCATTCATTCTTTCACTGGCAATCATCATTCTAATGAAATACTCTTTCTGAAATATATTGTGTACCTGCATACTTCTGAGACTTTCCTCATGATATTTGCATTATTTGGATCACATATTACCTCCAGATTCATTTTCCTTGTTTGCTTGGTGAATTCATAATCATCATCAGGACCCAACCCAAACAATGTGTCATTATGAAGTCCTCAAGTTAATTGTGAAATATTTCTTTGTTTGAATGCTTGTCATACCAACTAGTCACAAGCTCTTTGTGTGGGGATAGCACTCTATTTGTCAAATTATTTCCAATATTTATATTCCCATTTTATTGGGATAAAGGAGAGGAAACAGATGTCTATCTTCTTATGAGGTCTGTCTGGAAAAAGTCCAGCCATTGTTAATATAATGAAAATGTTTTGTGAAACATCAATGTTGATCTAACTTGGCAGCCAAGAAGAGTGGACTGGAATGCACATGCATGAACAATGACAACTTCACTGTACTAGTCAGTGGGGATGGTAGATGTTGAGTGAGCATGTATACTGTTATAGCATTCCAAATGATTGAGTGAGTAGAGCAATGAATCTGCATCAGATTTTACATTAAGCTTGATCATTCCTCCATGGAATCTACTCCAATAATTCAGAAGGCTTCTGGGGACAATGCAGTGAGTGCAGCACAGATAAAAGTGTGGCACAAACACTTCAAAGATGACCTAGAATCTGTTGAAAGTGATCCATGTTCTGGCAGACCTGCAAAAAGCAGAACATCTAATGATGTTGTATGTTTAAAGGCTGCAATCAGCTTGTTCTTTGGCTTTTGTTACCAGAGCAGAAGGAACATTGTGCTGCAGTTGCTAATGACTTGATTTAAACTACTACCAATGAGCCAGATTTCTTCACAAAGGTCATAACTTTGAAGGAGACTGAGGTGTCATTGTCCTATGTACAATGTAATGTTTCTAGTATCTTGTATCTTCTTCAATAAATGTCTCTATTTTTTATATTACATAGATGGATGCTTTTTGGATAGACCTCATATATGGCTGACTACAGAGATTGCTTTCCCTTTAACATCACACGAGGTTTAAATTGTTGCAGATGAAATTGTTTGGGACCCAGATTGAGTGGTGGAGGTCTCAACAGGACCCACTGCTGAGGCATTAGATCTAAGAAACTCCCTAACCTAACCGATTGTCAGATTCAAAGAATCTTGAAAGATTCTGCTCATCTTCTTGGCTGACCTCTACTGGTGGTTGCAGAAGCACGCTCTTTTCTCTGGGGCTAAGCTCTGCCCTGCATTATTGGTCCATGGTTAGCTTGGAAGCTCCTGTCTCCTCTCCCCTCTATGTCTCAGTGGTGTGGACTGAGGGCATTGCCCACTTTGCTCTGAAGAGCTGGTGCTCCATACAGTTTCTAGGTTTCCTTTCTCCTTGATTGATCTCCCAGGCTTTTTTCTCCAGAATAAATCAATAAATTCCTTTTACTTTCTTAACGGTCCTATGCATTATATACTATTATTATTCTAATTTATAGGTGGGAAAACAGTAAAAAGAACCAGGACTCAAACCTGAATATTCTGGTACCAGGGTCTATATGCTTAACCAGTGTACTTTAGAGTCTTTTACATTAGATCTCAGGTGTAAATTGGGAGATAAATTAATATTTTTCATTGTCTACAACATGACAGTTATTTTATACATCTGATATTCATTGAATCACTGAATCTTCCCAATAAAATTAAGAAAGTGGTGAAACTATCTTTCAAATCCTGGGTCTCACTGTAAAGTAAATGGTCATGTCACTGAATACAACCGATTTCGTAGCTTGGATACAAAAAGTAGTATTTTAAGTGCCCTTTGTGCCAGATAGGGTCAATGAAACCAAATACAAGTTTCCAAAGTCAAAATATTGAGTCCTCAGTTCCATACTCTCTCCAAGTTAAACACCCTATTTTTTCTAATGAATACCAAAATGGTTCTTAATCTGGTCACTGTTCCAACCTGCAATAGACAAAAGAACATTTTCACGACACACCCCTTTGCTCCTTTATCTCTCCCTCTTGATTTGTCTTTCCTCATGATCTCCTTTACTCACTCCTGCCAGTCCCTATTATGATAATCTACACCATACCCAGAGAGTTTTCACTGATAGTGACAGCCAGGTCAGCCCACATCGCTGTTTGTGGAGTAGCATCGATAACTTTGATGTTCTATTCCTGGCCATGTTGGAAGGAAGCAGGGGACAAGGCCTGTGGAATAATAGTGTGTACAGAGCCTACTGTAGTGTACACTAGTGGCCTGGGCCTTCACATCCATCCACTACTTACTGACTCATCCAGGGCATCAGCTAGTGCAGTCCAGCAAGCTCCATTCATGGCATACCATTTTTAAATATTTTATGCCATATTTTTACTGCACATTTTTATGTTTGAATATGTTTAGATACATAAATGCCATGATGTTACATCTGCCTTCAGTATTCAGAGATAACAGGCTGTACAGATTTATAGCCCAGGAGCAATAGGCTGTACCACACAGCCTAGGCGTGTAGTGGGCTGTGTCAAGTAGGTTTGCGTAAGTGCACTCTGATGTCTGCACAACAAAATCTCCTAGCAACACATTTCTCAGAACCTATCCCTGTAGTTAAGTGACACATGATCATATAAGAGAAGTTCAATGTTTAATTGAAGACTTCACAGCTAATTCTTGCTAGATTTGGAATAGAACTAACATCCTTCGTCTTTGTCTGGTACTCTTCCCTTTATATCATACTCTTTAAGGATGATTAATGCATTTTAAAATTAAGTTATTATTTGAATTTGTTTAAACTGGAGTTAATTAATTGTTCTCTAGTATCCATTACTCTCTCCCTATCCAATAATAGAACCCCTAATTTTAACTTGGCACATGGCCATCCAAAGTAAAGACTACATATCCCACTCTTTTAGTTATAGGTATTTCTGTTATAGAAATAACCTCCAAGGAGCATAGGGAAAAAATGATGCATAAAACTGCCTGGTCATACTTGATAAGATAAGGTATGGACCCTACATTTTGCTTTTTGTTTTCTCACTCACCAAAGTGGTGATGTGCTCATGATTCATTTTGGACCGTAATGACAAGGGTAAAATTCTGAAGAGAGAGAAGTTATAAGGAACTTGGGTCCCTGATGCTGTGGAACTGTCTTGCCAGCACTAGTTTTCTTATGCCTAGACTTTTCTGCAAGAAAGAGATAAACATTTACTTTGTTTTAACCACTGATATTTAGATCTCATTTGTAGCAACTGAACATATAGTAAAATTTATTGTTTGTTCAATTAATGTCACAAGTTAATATTTCACAACTATCAACTTTAAGTACAATGTATGGACATCATGCTTGTATAAATGTCAGTCCTAGAATTAAATTGCTACCAGCACGTGTTACATGAGATGGCTTTCCATTTCATTCAGAGTAAGTCAGTTTTATACTGTAGCCACTTACGCAGTGTGATCCCTGATGTTGCCTCTTTAACCCTGGGTTCCCCTACACTCTTTCCTCTCATTGGCTAGCCATACTTACCTCTTTGCTCTTCCTAAACATAACAGACATGTTCGTGCTCCTTTCTCAGGGTATACGTTGATTTGTTGTTGATGTTAATTTTTATTATTTATCCTTCGTGTGCAAATCTCTTTGCCTATGATATCTCTGTTTCCATAATTTTGAATTTCGAGTCTTGCTAATTTGTTTTCAGTCCTTCCCTGACCACTTCAATAAATTCTATCTCCATTGTCTGGTACTTTATCCCCTATATTTTCTTAATTTTTTATTACATCATTTATTTCTATTTTTTTCTTCCTCACTGAAATAGTAGATTTATGAGAGCAGGAATTTTGCCTGTTTAGTCCATTGCTGTGCTCCCAGAACACTGTCTTGCTCCTAGAAATCATTGGAGAAGTCCCTATTGAATGGGTGCATTAATCAACCACTATGTGTTTGGATGGGAATAAATGATGTTATGATCTATTTAAGAATGTTAATATTATTTTGATAATTCATGTTGTTTTCTGAACTACCTACAAAATGAATATGTGGGATCCTCTAGAGGTAAAATCACTTGCAGTGAAGCTATGTCTAATGAAAATTTCATAGACTGGTAGGAAGAGCTCATTCATTCACATACATTATTGAATTTTGTTAATATGCTACTAATTTCTCATCTTAAAATAATTTTAAAAAATCCTAAAATTGTCAAGTTTTTAGGAAATAGTTTATCACTGTACTCTGCAATATAATTATATGTTTTAATATTATATTCCTATCTTTATTTTCCCAAAGTATGAAATTGGTGCTAAATCAGCCTTGAAATTAAAAGTAAATGCAGAGCAAATAATCCTTTCTTGTAATGCCACGAACCAAAGGCATAACACTATAGTGGGAATGGATTTACTATATACATTTGATTTCCAGAAATGTCACATTACTCTGCTATTATAAATCAAATTAAATCCAGCTCTGAGACATGAATATTAAGGTCTAGACTAGAAATCCAGTATCAGAATTTTTTTTCATTTAAATTTTATTTTACAATTATAATTCACAGTCAATATTTTTTATATTAGTTTCAGGTGTTCATCATAGTAGTTAGACAATCATATACTTTACAAAGGGTCCTTCCTGATATATCCAGTACCCACCTGGCTATATATAGTTATAATGATATTATTGAATATATTCCCTATGCTGTACTTTACACCCCCATGACTATTTTGTAATTGCCAATTTGTATTTCTTAATCCCTTTACCTTTTCCACCCAGTCCCACAATGCCTGCCCCTTTAGAAACCATTGGTCCAATTGTTCTCTGTATCATCAGTTTGTGTCTATTTTGTTTATTTATTAATTTGTGTTTTAGATTCTACATATAAGAAAAATCATATGATCTTTGTCTTTTTCTGACTGATGTGTTTCACTTAGCATAATACCCACTAGGTCCGTCCCTGCTGTCACAGATGGGAAGATTTCCTTCTTTTTTATGACTAATATTCCCTTATGTAATGTACCACAGCTTTTTTATCCATTCCTCTATTGGTGGACACTTGGGTTGCTTCTATATCTTGGCTACTATAAACAATGTTGCAATGAACATAAGAGTGCATATATTCTTCTGAATTTGTGTTTTCAGTTTCATTGGCTGTATACTCAGAAGTAGAATCGCTGGGTCATAAGGGTAGTTTTACTTTTAATTTTTTGAGGAAACTCCATACTGCTTTCCATAGTGACTGCACTAATCTGTATTCCCACCGACAGTTCACAAGTGTTCCTTTTTCTCCACATCCTTACCAACACTTGTTGTTTATTGATTTATCAGTGCTAGATGTTTTGAAAGGTTTTGAAGTGTTAGCTTATTGTGGTTTTAATGTGCTTTCTCTGATGATTAGTGAGGATCAGCATCTTTTCATGTCTGTTGTCCATCTGTATGTCCTCTTAATGAAATGTCTACTCAAGTCCTCTGCTTACTTTTTTAAATTGGACAGTGGGTTTTTTTTTTTTTTTTTTTGGTGTTCAGTTATATGAACTCTTTATAAATGTTGGATATTAACCTTTTATCAGATATATCATAGATGAGTATCTTTGATTCAGTAGATTGTCTTCCCATTTTGTTGATGGTTTATTTGCTTTCTAAAAACTTCATTTTGATATAGTCCCATTTGTTTATTTTTTGTTTCCCTTGCCCAAAGAGATATATATTAGAAAAGGTATTGCTAAAGAAATCAGAGATTTTACTGCCTATATTTTCTTCTAAGAATTTATGGTTTTGAGTCTTACATTTAATTCTTTAATCCATTTTGAATTTATTCTTGTATGTGGCATAAGAAGGTGGTCTAGTTTCATTTTTTTGCATATATCTCTCCAATTTTCCCAATACCATTATTTGAATAGACTGTCTTTACTGCACTGCGCGTTTTTGCCACTTTTATCACATATTAATTGACCATGTATGTAGGCTTGTTTCTGGGCTCTTTATACTGTTCCACAGTTCTCTATACAGTGCTAATACCATGCTGTTTTGATTACTATAGGATTGTAGCATAGTTTGATATCAGGTAGTGTGATGCTTCCAACTTTGTTTTTCTTTCTCAAGATTGTGGCTATTCAAGGTTTTCTGTGGTTTCATACACATTTTAGGATTATTTGTTCTAGTACTCTGAAGTGCCATTGGTCTACTGATAGAAACTAAGTTGAATATATAGATTGCTTTGGGTAATATAAACATTTTAATAATGTATTCTGCCTACCTATGAACATAATATAATTCCACTTATTTTTATATTCTTAAATTTCTTCCTTCAGTGTCTTATAATTTTTTTGAATACAGGTTTTTTACCACTGAGGTTAAATTTATTCCTAAGTATTTATATTTTTGAGGCATATATAAATAGGTTTGTTTTCTTAGTTTCTCTTTTTTATAGTTTATTATTGGTGTATAAAAATGCAACCAGTTTCTGAATATTTGTTTGTATTCAGCTACACAACTAAGTTTCTTTATAGTAGATTGTTGGTGGAGTTTTTAGGGTTCTCTATATCCAGTATCATGTAATCTGCAAACAACACCAGTTTTACTTCTTTTCCAATTAGGATGGCTTTCATTTCTTCTTCTTGTCTGATTGCTATGGATACCATTTGCAGTCTTTGTTGAATAAGAGTGGTGAAAATGGACATTCCTATCTTGTTTATAATCTTAAAAGAAACAATTGTAGTTTTATCTCCATTGAGTATGATGTTAGCTATAAGTTATATACAACTTCAGTTACATTGAGAAATGTTCTCTCTATTCCCACTTTGCTGAAAGTTTTTATCTATAAGTGACTACTGGTCAAATGCTTTTCCTGCATCTATTGATGTGATCATATAATTTTCATCCTTCATTTTGTTTATGTGGTGTACTACATTAATTAATTTGCAGGTATTTTTAAAGAATATTTTATTTACTTATTTTTAGACAGAGGGAAGGGAGGGAAAAAGAGGGGGAAAGAAATATCATTGTGTGGTCACCTCTCATGTACCTCCTACTG
>PVKM010044341.1:0-12262 GCA_004027735.1 Carollia perspicillata | reverse complement strand
ATTTTAACTCTTTAACTCAAAGATAATAAAAATTTATCTATTGTGTTAAGTGAAATAAGCCAGTCAGTGAAAGACAAATACCGTATTATCTCACTTATACGAGGAATCTAATGAACAAAATAAACTAACAAGCAAAACAGAACAAGAGACTTGGAAGCATGGCACAGACTGACAGCTGCCAGAGGGGAGGGGAAAGGTGGAATGGTGGAAAGAAGGGGAAGGGACTAGCCAAAAATATGTATGAATGACCCATGGGCATGGACAATGAGGTGGGGATGGACTGTGGCAGCAGGGGGTGGGCTCGACAGAGGAGGGCAAAGGGGAAAAAACTGGGACAACTGTAATAGAATAAACAAGAATAAAAATAAAAATAAATTTTAAAAAATTGTTATGCAATAAATACTAATAGATAGACAACCTAAAAACAATAAAAATAAAAATACACCTAAAATCCAATCTGTTAAGGAGTAGATGAGAAACATTTCTCTTCTCTCTTGTTATAACGAGTGTAGGTTTGAAATTTCAGTGCCAGTGTTTCCTCTTACATAATCCTTTAAGTGTGTAATCACTGACATCTAATGTATACAGTACCCCCAACAATTCATGGACTGCATGAGAGAGAAAAACAAGCTAAATATAATTTCTCCTCTAAGCTCACCTGGAATTTACAGGTCTAGAAGTCTGGAGAACACCTTCTTTTCTAAAATATAGTTTGTGGATTCAAGTTATTTTTGTACATAAGGCTTTATGTGACATGAATGTCAAAGTAATTGACATCGAGTACACATTTTCTCAGCCTTTAGCAAGGCTTGCTCTCACTTTTTCATATTTCTGCTTAGATAGCACCTTCTTAAACAGAACTTCTATGGTTATCCATTAGATGCTCCTGGCACTATATTGTTTTACTACTTTGATAATTCTTACGGTTATTATTATTTTTCCAGGACTGGCGTAATGAAGTACCACAGACTGGGGGGCTTGAAACAACAGAAACACACGGTCTCCCACTTTCAGAGGCTGGAAATGCGAAATCAAGGTATTTTCAGGGTTGGTTGCTTCTGAGGGCTCTGAGGGAGAATCTGTCCCATGCCTCTCTTAGCTTCTGCTGACAGCTGGCAACCCCTGGTGTCTCTTGGCTTATAGATGTATCACTCCAATATCTGTAACCCTGTTCACATGGCATTCTCCCCATGTGTCTCTATGTCCAAGGTATACTCTTCTTAAAAGGACACCAGTGAAATTGGCTTAGGTTCCACCCTAAAGGTCTTAATGTGATTTTATCGGCAAAGACTTTATTCCAAATAAGGCCACATTCACAAGTACCCAGGGATTAAGGTTTCAGTACATCTTTCCTGGGTACACAATTCACCTCATAACAGTGTTATTCACCAAAAGTCTCCAGTTCTCCCCATTTCCATTATTTAAAGTGTTGTGCATCTTGGCACCCTTTGGAGTATGGGGTTAAGACATATGAACTTCCAGTCAATGTGAAATGGAATTGCTATGTTTACTTTCAGGACAGAAGATTTCATTGCTTTTTTAAGAACATACTAAAACTCTCTTTTCTACTAAACATTGTACACACCAAAGTTCGAAGTGGTGGCTGTGGGTTATTTTGGATTCTGACTACAGAGAGCTGAATTCTCCAACTTATACACACATGAGGGACTTGTGGAATGAGCAAGAAATCATTCTTTGGGTTTTGAGCTACTGTGATTTTAGAGGGGGTTACTGATTACTGTTATTCTGAATAATATATTTGTTTGATTTTTCTTCTTAGTTATACAGATGTTTCTATTAAGCACTTCTTGTATGACCTTTATTGTCTCATTCCCCCATCAGAATGCAATCTGCATATGATAAAGAACTTGTTCATCTTATTCCCTATTTCATCCTAATGTTTAGTAGAGAGGTCATAGTAATAGATAAGTAACTAAAATTTGGTGGAAGGATATATGAGTAGATAAAAGAATGAGTATACATGGTTCTGAATTATATTCTCTTTCTATCTTTAGCATTGTATTCTTTGGATTTTATTTAAACTTTTAATTATGTTGTATTAGCAATTAAATTTTAGTTCTCTAAAATCATAAACTGGTTTCACCTTAGATAAAGAATGGATTTAGGAGAAAGTCCACCTTAGAATTGAATCCTGGTTTTACTACTTAAGAGGTATGTGTATAGCTTTGGGAAGGTGTTGATTGATTCACCATAACTGTGTTCCTCATTGGTAAGACGAGACTCAGAATTGCCAATTATTTAAAAATGGAGTAAAATAATTCTAAGTACTTAGCAAACTTTATTCCCCTTTCTTCTTTACTCTCATGGTTTTCTTTCCCTTCAAAATGTCTAGAATAATGAAAACCATATCAAATCTATACAAATATATTTATTGTAGGTGTAATGACCAATAATAAGAAATAATACTATTTCATACAGGATGACAGTAACCAGAGGGGAGAGGGGAGGGAATTTCAGGGGAAAAAGGGAAGGGATTATAGGAACAAGTATAAAGGACACATGGACAAAAACTAAGGGGGGTGGAAATGGGAGGGAGGTGGGGAGCACTGGGGGGGTGGACTGGGATGGGAGTAAAAGTCAGAAAACTGTACTTGAATAATAATTAAAATAAAATTTAAAAAAGAAAAAGAGGTAGCTTGTAAGGTACATATCTGAAAGTATTCCATTTAGAAGTAACTTGTATTTAAAATAAAAAAACACTTTAAAAAAAAGAAATAATACTATTTCAAAATGTTTAATTTTCATTTAGTTATAGTTGAAGTTAAACTCATCATTACAGTTTCAAAAATTATAATTCCCTATTACAGATTCTACATCAGAAACAAAATCAGTAAAAATTAATTATTTTATAAGTTACATTCTAATTGAAAAGTCTCTCACAGACACATTTCACACACATATCAGATATGTCACATATATATCACACACATATCACACACATATTATTTTATCTCTTTGTACTTAGGGTTTCAGGAATGGATTTCTGTGTAATTTATGGCATGTTTCTTTGCTTTAAGAAGAGAAAGCCCAACAAGGGCAAATGAGAGATTTCCTGAACCATATGTTTTAATCTCGTTATGTGCCCAGGAATCTTTTAGCCATAAAATATATGGTGTGAAAGAGCAAAGATAATTGATCTTACAAAATTTTAACTGTACATTTTCCAATGAGATTAATGTCCTTATATTTTTAATACATGGGGAAAGAATTGGCTAGGAGTTTAAATTCTGAACTTCAATTAGCAACCTACTACCAATTCAGAGTCCAAATGAAAATACACAAGAAGACTACAGGAAAATGCACAAACATTATCTCTATTTTACTTATTATTATTGCCTCAAAATCCTAATGCAGACTCCAGATCACAGTGAGTTAGGCCAGATTATAATGGTGTGGCAAGGGTTACTTTTAACTGTTTTTTCCTAACACTTACATTAGAAATTTTATAAACTCTCAGTCTTTTCCTTTGAGTTCTGGTCTGTCAGATGGTGGGGAGTACCAGAAAAATTCAAAGAAAATACTGCCAGAAGTG
This sequence comes from Carollia perspicillata, assembly GCA_004027735.1. Lineage (NCBI taxonomy): Eukaryota > Metazoa > Chordata > Mammalia > Chiroptera > Phyllostomidae > Carollia > Carollia perspicillata. The sequence continues at coordinate 8,709 of PVKM010044341.1, read as the reverse complement.
GCCCATTAACTCTAGAATCTACAGTAAAACTGGCATAAATATGCATTCTCAATATAAACATAATGTATGTTCCCCATCATTACTAGAACAAATTACTACAAACTTAATGGCTTAAAACAACACGGATTTATTACCTCACAGTTCTATAATCAGAAAGTCCAGGTGGTCTCTGCTTTTCTAAAGGCCAAAAGCAATATGACAGCTCACTGGGGCTTTTACCAGGAGTCTCTGGGAAGAATCTGCTCCCAAGAACATTCAGGTACTCATGAATTCAATTCTTTGTGGTTGTAGGACTGAGGTCCCTGTCTCCTTGCTGGTTTTCAGCCAGAAGCTTCTCTCAGCTTTTTAAGGTCACCCGCCTTCCTTATCATATTGTGTCTTCAGTTTTCACACTAGGTGCCACACGCGTAATCCTTCTTGTAATTTAAGTCCCTCTGACTTCTTAAGCCACATTTCTTCTGATTCCAACCTGAGAGTCAGACAGAATTCTTCTCTGCTTTTAAAGGCTCATGTGATTAGATTGAGTTGTCTAGAATAATCTAGGATAGCTCCTTACCTTATGGTCTATAACCTTAATTATATCTTCAAAGTCACTTTTGAGATGTAATATAACATACTCAAAAGTTTCGGGAATTACAGCATGGGCATCTTTGGCAAAAGCATTATTCAGCCTCTAAAACATAGTTTAAAAATAATATTGAGTTGGCCAAAAAGTCCCTTACATGTTTTCCATATGATGGCTCTAGTAGTGCTAGGAGGTCTTCAACTTCGTTAAGAACAATTTTGTTAGAGTGTATTGTGACAGCTGTCATATCAGTGTGCATTTATAAAAATGTCTTGTCAAAATTGCAGAGCTTTGTGCATCCATCTACTATTGAAGATGGAAGAAAATATGCAACATTTTTAGTGTATTATACTTTATTATTTCAAGAATGTAAAAACTCAACTGAAATGCAAAAAAAGATTTTTGCAGTGTATGGAGGTGCTGTGACTGACCAAATGTGTCAAAAGTGGTTTGCAAAGTTTCTTGGTACTGTTGATATTTGGCCAAATAATTCCTTGCTGTGGGGCTGTCTTATGCATTGGAAGGTGGTTAGCAGCACCCCTGGCATCTACCCACTAGAAGCCAACAGTAGGAGACAGCTGACATAGCCAAAATATCCAATCAATAAGATCATTGGGGAAAATGAAAAATATGTCTTTTATTTTATGGAAAACACATAATGGACTTTTTGATCGACCCAATACAAAGTGAACATAATCCTTTTTTGTCACATTTCTATTATTCTCTTCTGGAATCCAGCTCAATTATTAGTTTGTCCCTAATCAGTATCGGCTTTTCTTACCTTTAGAGATGGAGCTGGAGCAAAGCCCCTCTCTTTAAGTTTGTTAAGGTGTCTACATCCTATAGCCCTTGACTAACATAACCCCTAGAAGAACAGTGAAAGAATTTATAAATGCCTTAATATGATTACCATTAATACAGGCTACTTTTGAATGATAAATCGATAATGGACAGTTTTATGAGATTTTACACATATAGTAGCCCATTTTTGCCTTTTCTTTCATCATATCTCTCTGGGTTAGGGAAATAGAAATCATATATTTCATTATTAGATTGTTTCAACATTTTTATTGTGATATTTAAAAAAGTGGTTTTCTACCAAAAGTTTCAAATCCATCTGTCCATTTTGTTATTTCATTCATTCAGTATTTTAACATTTACTCTGTGCCAAGTTCCAGGTATAGAATATATAAGGCAAATATGTCCTTTAGCTTCAACAAGCATGGGACAAAAACAATTAACAGATATATTTATGCCTGATCAATGTTCTGTGGAAGGAATGCAAAATGCTTTTAAAGTAAATAACAATAGCATCTAATTTCATCATGGGGTTCAGCAAATGTTTCCAGGATTTGGACCTCCAAATGTCGTAAGAATGACCTGTGACAGTTGAGGAAGTTATTATCCACACTTTGCACATGGAAAACAGAAGCGGAAAGACTTTCATTCACTTCACCAACATCTCCACTATGCAGTGTCCTCTGCTGGGATGTGAACCCAAATTCCAACTCAGAGTTTCCAATGCTCTGTCATGCTATGTGTAAACTATATATGCAAAAATGCTTAGTAGTTAAGAGAAATAAAAATTAAAACCTAATTTAAAATGATTTATATAACCATAAAATATGGAAACTATACATGGGGGCCAAGAGGGCTGAGAATATATTTAAAAGAAGCTATCCAACCAGTACTTTTTAATTACAGAAATAATTTACTATCAGAATAGGGAAAAATTCTGATAAAATTTAGTATGAGGAAAGCACAGGACTAACCCGGAAAGTTATCCATGCTCATTCTATTCACTACAGTTTTTATCTAAATTTCTCTTTATCCTAAAACAGTTTATTTCACATCAGGTTCTTCATTTTCCACGTTGTTATTGTTAATCTTTATTATTTCCAATGAGGAGTTTAATTTTTATGTTCTAACTTTAATCCCCTTGCTTAGGCTCCAGCTACTGACACATTTTAGTTTATTGTTTCCCTTTCTTCTTAATAGATGATTATACAGTTGACCTCTATTTCAGACTGCTCTTCGATTATTTCTGTTTATTGAGAAAATATGTGTAACAATTATTACAGTCCCGGCTCCATAATATTTGACCTTTGCCATGATTGTTCTTAATATTGTTTTAAAGAAGGCTTACCTTCTGTCCTTTTTTGAGCATTACTAATTGATTTACTGAGTCTTTTGTCTGGTTTCTTTAGTAAATACATTGCAGAAGTGTGTTTTTTGGATACCTGGTGATGCTCCACTGGCTACTGTCCCTGTCCACTGGGATGTTGATTGGTTGTCGTTTTGAAAACAGCTTTAGTCACTTAATCTGCATCTCAATTCCAACTTTCTTTTTACAAGATTTTATTTATTTATTTTAGAGAGGGAAAGCGAGGAAGAAAGAGAGAGAGGGAAACATCAATGTGCAGTTGCCTCTCGTACACCCCCGACTGGGGACATGGTCCACAACCCAGGCATGTGCCCTGACTGGGAATCGAACCGGCAACCCTTTGGTTCACAGGCTGGCATGCAATCCACTGAGCCACACCAGCCAGGGCTCAATTTCCACTTTTTAATGACTATTACTGTTATTCTGCCCTCCTATATTAACATAACATTATCTTTTCCTTTCACTCTCTATTGCTTTTGTTGACAATCTGATACCAAAGTACAAAACTATATCCCCAAAAGCTATTGCCAATTTAAGAATATATTTTAGGGAGTTCATTTCCCAGGTAAGATTATCAGTTACCAATCCCCATCACTATTTTTATTTCCTACATATATGCCCCATCCTATATGTTGTATGTGTGTGTGTGTATCCCATCACTTATAATTATTTCCTATTGTTTGCTTACAGTTGTCATTTCTTAAAATACAGAAAAAGATGAAGTAAAAAAATAGAACTCTCATCACCTGCAAAACAATACTCAAGAAATAGAAGGATCATTCCAGGTGCTTGATGAATAAATGCCTGATGTAAGAAAAAGGCAACAAAAAAGGAAAAAGACTCTTTTGACTTATTTTCCCTTGATCAAGACTGATTTGTTTTATGAACACAAATAGACCTCAAGGAAACTAATTATTTATTTCAATATTGCTCTTTCAACTTAATCCTGGAAATTCTTACAAGATTCTGATAGAGCATGTCTTCTTGAATTTCTAAACTATTGTTTGAATTATTCTAACATTTTATATTTGTCCTGTGTCTTCATAAGATTTTTCCCACATGAAATTTAGAAAGAAAATATACACACACTGGGGACCACTAATACCATGTCAATTGATTTGATTGTGAATTATTTGTTTCAAAAAAAGTGCATTATGACCACACACTCAAGCTACTAAGGTATTGAACAACTGCATTATAATTCTGCTAGAAATCTAAAAAAGACTATTTGTAGGTGAAATAATGTATCCTTTTCTTCAAACTTTCTCCTGGGACATAAGGAAGCTTGAGGTTTTGTCATCCAGATGCTGAGATGAGGTCAGAATAATTCACATTTTACTACAGAAACTTAAACCCCGCGTGTTCTACAATACAGCTACTTGGGCTAACGCCAGAATAAATAAATCAGGATAGACCATTCAACTAAGACTTAGATCTGGAAGGAATAGTCAGAGAGGCTAAATCTAGGCATTTGATACAAGGGAAGAAACCAAGTACAGCAGATCACATAAGAAGGTCCAGAAGGCTTATGGACAGGGGATACCTGAGACTGAGGCAGTGCCTTTTGAACTGTGAAAGTCAGGATGAAAACATATCTTCCGAGGACCCGAAACTATCCTAGAGGGGATCAGAATTTTGAACTTATCTTTTGGTTATTCAGTGTGCCTAATCTGTATATAGACATTTTGGCATCCAGTGATAGTTTAAATACTTCATAGCAGGGTTCATGTCCGTAACACAAAAGACTGTATATCTAATGATGTAAACAGCACCCGTCTTTATCTTGAATGTCTCTAAGTCTCCAATCAGACTTATCCAGTCCAGCATTTCTCATATAACTCTCTGTTTATGACTTCTTATGGCTGTTACTTAAGTTATTTCAGTATTAAATAGGGTAAATAAAATGCATAGCAATATTTATTTAAGATATTACATATCCTTCTATCCAGGAACTTCAGACTTTAAAATAGATTGGAATCCCCCTTATGGTCCATAGTCTACCACCCATACTTTGTGTCCTTTAAAACAACCACCATTTTCAGAACATGACTGTTTTTGAACATTTTTTATTGAACCACTGAAGTAAATGAAACAATTTTTATGAAGTATAAAATACATAGAAGGTGTTTATACAAATATAATCTCTCTTAATCCTCACTATAGCAGTTATTACTCTCTCCATTCCATGATTAAGAAAACTGAACCCTAAGATCATTTTTTATTGCTAATGATTAGTGTTATAAACATAAACAAAAGTGGAGGAAACTAATCTTTATTTAACCATCATTCATATTTCACATTTGTAAATAGTCTTACTTGCTTCAGTGTTCTTTCATTTAAGTTATTGTTAAAACATGCAATTTTGTAACTTCTACATAATTTAGCATGGAATTTTAGAAACTATGGCCATTTTGTCATAACTAATGAATTTTTTACAACTAGCAAATTAAAAATAGTTTCTAATATTATCATATACCCCATTCTTGCTAAATTTTCTATGATTGTTTCTTCATAGTTTGGCTTGTCTCAATAAGGATATATTACTCCTCTGATAGAGTGTTCTTTCCACTATAACACAGAGACCTTGAAGTCAATCAATTAACAAAAAAAAATTAACGATGGACCTGTACAAAGAGAAGTCTGGGTAATTTCACATTTACCTCTCATGTGTAACACTCTGGTAGATGACAAGGAGCTTGGTTCTACCCTGCCAATACCCATCTATCACCAATACTATATTTATGTAATTTAATTACCTTCCGTACCAGAGAAATTGCTCAGGTCTCATACTGCTTCTAAATATGCCATTGTATGGTTGACTCAGGGACTTAAACAAACAGGGTATAGGGCAGGAGGTTGAGAATTCAGTGTGAGCTTCTTACCAGTATACAGATTACACATGAGGAGCCCCAGTCAGCAAACAGCACTAAACTCTTATTAGTTATAAAATTCAAGCTCTTGGTTGACCATGGGGTGTCCATCTCAGCAGATAAATTTTTTGAAAAGTAAATAAAAATACATATGTCACTGTGGATAATGTAACAAATATACTGTAATATAATCCAAACCCAACGCAAATAAGGGTGAATATAAGAAAACTTAAGTAAAGAGAAAAACACTGGAAAACATAATCAGAAAATTTTAAAGATTGTAAAGAATAATTCATAGTATTAAATTTATTGTTCTAATTAAATAAATGTTAAATAGTTACCTATCTATGAAGACAGTAGAAGCATAGGCTTTGAAGACCAGCACACTGAGCTTACGTCTACAGTTGACTTACAACTCGCTCTATAACTTGGGGCAATTTTATTAACCTCTCTAAGAATTGGAATTTTGTTATTTTTTATTTGTTTATTGTTTTCATTTGTTTAGATTTAATAAGGGAGAAAATAATAGTACTTAATTCACAGTTTTTGTGAGAATTGTGTGATCCGATATCTGAAGAAATAATGAACAGAGCTCCTGAAACAAATTTAATATTCAATGAAGTCTAGCTATTCTTATTATAGTGTTAGTATTCTATTCTCTGTATTGCACTGTAATGTGTAAAATAAAATCAATAACCATTCAAAACTAGATGAAGATGTCACAATAAAAAAAAACTGTAGATCAACATCTCTTCTGAATAAGAATGTCAAAATCCTTAAAATAAAGAGAATTATACAACATGACCAAGTGAGATTTTGTGGCAAACTCTGGCCCACAGAGTCTGCGTGTTGTGACTGAAGACAAAAGCAAATGCACAGGCCACAGCAATCCTGTGGAGAAAATGGGACGGGATGGTGCTCTCTTAAGATGAGAGTTCTGCGGCTGCTTCTCTCAAGTAGACAGTGACTTGGACACTTTCTCAAGGGTACAGTGCACCAACCCTTGCCTGGACAGGCTTTTATTGTTTTTCTCAGGTCTTACATCAAAGAAAGATTTATTATCTATTATGTAGTATATCATTGTCTACATTTTAGGTACAATCAAAAAATGAAAAAAAACAAATGCAGAAGAGAAAGGTGGTGAGCTGATTAGCTCTGTCTTCAGGAAAATTCATACAGGCTTTGGAAATTACCTTGAAGATAGACAATAAACATCTACTGTTTTAGACCAGGGTGAAGGAGTTTTAGCAAGAGTGAGCCAAAACAGTCTGGATGCCTGGTTCCTATGGGAAAGCCTAGTTTGAGGGTCTGGCTTCTCTACGTTTTTCATATAAAGCTGAGTCACATTTGCCAGATTCAAAACAAACCGGTTCCCTACAGGATTTATCCCAGGGGTGCAGTGTTGGTTTAACATCTGAAAATCAATTAATGTAATACAGCATATCAACAGAATAAAAATGAATATCACATGACCATCTCAAAAGATACAGAAAAAGCACTTGGCAAAATTAAACACCATTTTATTATAAAACAGTTGACAAACTATGAATAGAGGGTAGTGTCCTTATCACAGGGTGTCTATGAAAAACCCACAGCTTATTTAATTGTGAAAGAGTAGATATTTTCCCCATAAGATTAGGAATAAGACAAAGATATGCACTTTTGCCACTTCTATTCAATATTGTATCAGGGTGAGGGGTAGAATTAAGTTGTACCAAAGAATGAAGTAGGACCCTTACCTCATACCGTATACAAAAATTAACTCAAAATTAAGAAAATACCTAAATGTAAAAGCAAAAACTATAAAACTCTTAAAAGAAAACATAGGAGTAAGTCTTCATGACCTTGGATTGGCAAAGGACTTTAGATAAATACCAAAAACACAAAGATAAATAAATAAATAAAGTACCTTGAACTTTATCAAAATTAAAACTTCCGTGCTTCATATGACACCATCAAGCAAGTGAAAAGACCAGGGAATGGGATATGTCATATATATGGTAAGAGATATGTATCTGAAATATAAAGAATACTTACAACTCAAAAAGAAAAGACAACCCCATTTTTAAAAATGGGCAACAGATATAAATACACATTTCTCTAAGAATATATATAAATGTCTAATAAGCACTTGAAAAGATAGTCAATATCATTAATCTTCAGGAAAGTATATAACTTAAAACCACAATGAGATACCATTTTATACCCACCAGGATCGCTAGAATCAAAAAGTCAGAAAACAAGTGTTGGCAAAGTATGTGAAGAAATCAGAATCCTCATACACTGCTGGTTGTGATGTGAAATGGTAGAGCCACTTTAAAAAATGCTTAGCCATAGGGTATCATATTACAAAGCAATTTCACTCCTAGTTATAATCCAAGAGAAATGAAAACATACAGGGCAAAAGTAGGTTTATAGTTGTGAGTATGGGAAACAATTTATTATTGTATTACTATTTATTAGTTATTGTGTTATTTTCCATCCAAACAACTGTGAACCTGCTTTTGCCCCATCCTCTACCTTATATACCAACCCAGAAATTTCTACACAAATGCTTATAACTGCATTATTCATAATAGCCAAAAGGTAGAAATAACTGAAAGGTCTGTAAACAGACGTGGAGAGTCCATGCAATGCTTACGAAAAAGAAGAAGTCTAACACCGTGGATCTTCTCATTAATATAAAAGAGTTTCTTCAAGACAGGGTGGGCATCAGGGCTGGTGCACAGACCAGGCACAGCTCCAAGAGGCCCAACAAAATGGAGGTTGAAACATGAATGGATCCCTGATGACAGAGGCTTCATGGACAATAAAATAATTATACAGAAAAGAAGTTTCTTGCCTGGCATTGCCCTAGCAGCTGGACCCCTCAGCACACCTTCAAGATGATCTAAAATGAACACTTGTCAGCCACTGTGTGGACAATGAGAATAAATGCAAAGACTTGATGAGTGTCTTTAGGACTGGACTTCAGCTAGACAACCAGATGGAGAAAATGTTTATGTTTTCCTAGATCAATAAAAAGAAAAAAATACCTGAAAAGATATTGTAACATAAAATCTAAACCCCTATTTTACAAGATTCTCATAACGATTAAAATAGATGATGTA
>PVKM010044340.1:0-12266 GCA_004027735.1 Carollia perspicillata | reverse complement strand
TGGAATATGGACCCTGAGATCAAGGGCATAGAACTGAAAACCCAAGAACTAACAGGATGGAACTGAGAACCCCTGGAAAATGTGGCTGGGAGTCAAACTGTGGAGAACAAAGCGATGGGATTCAGAACCTTAAGAACATAGTTATGGAACACGGAACCACCAGAACAAGGGGATGCACCTGGAAATCTTGAGAGAAAGGGGATGGAACTCTCAACTCCAACAACAAGGTGTAGAACACAAAACCTGGAAACAAGAAAATGGAACTCGACACCCTAGATGTAAAGGAAGGAACCAGGAGTCACAAAAGAAGAGGGTAGAATTTGAAACCCTGACAACAAGGGGATGGAACCTGGGATCCTAAGAATCATGGGATGCTATTTGGTATCTGGAGAACAGGCTGATGGGATACAAAGCCCGGAAAACAAGTGGATAGAACAGAAAACCCCCAAACAATGGGATGGAACAAAGAACCCCAAGGACAAGTTGATGGAACTCTCAACTGCAATAACAGGGTAATGAACTTCAAAGATGAGAAAGGTGATGGAAGTCAGAATTTATTGTAAGACATGAAGAAAGCAGGAATCTCAGGAATGAGGGAATGAAAGTCAGAATCACGAGGAAAAGGGGATGGAATTGGAAACACAAGGAATGCAGGGGAGGACATTAGAAGCCCCTCAACAAGGGTAAGGAACTCAGAAAGCAGAGAACAAGGTAATACAGACAATCCCAAACACAAGGGAAAGCAACTCGAAATCCTGAGTACATTGGGGAGGAACTTGGTATGCAAAGAGCAAGAAGAAGGAAGTCAGAAGGCCAAGAGAAATGGGATGGAACTCTACACCCTATGATAGGGGAAGGAACTCAGAACCTCAAGAAGGTGATGGAAACTGAAAACCGGAGAACAAGGGGAGGGAATTCAGAATCTTGAGAACAAGGACATGGAACCTAAAATCGTAAGCACCAGGGATGACATCTGGTATCTGCAGAAGAGACGGAGGGAATATCTATCTCGAGAACAAGGGGCTAGAAATGGAAACCCCAAGAACAAGGGGGCAGAACTAAGAAGCCTGAGAAGAAGGAGATGGGAGTCAGAATGCTGAGACAACATGATGAAATTCAAATCATTGAGGACAGGGATATGGAATATAGAACCACTAGAACAAGGATATTGATCTTGAAATCTTGAGAGGAATAAAAGGGGCCTTTGAACGCCACAAAGGGTTAGAATTCTAAACCCAGAGAAGAAGGGGATTGTACTCCACAGACTAGAACAAGGGAAAGGAACCCACATTCTGAAGAACAACTGGATGGAACTTGAAATCCTTAGCAGAAGGGAATGGAATGGGTTATCCTAAGAACCAGGAGATGATATTTGGTATCTGCAGATCACTGTGATGGAATATGGAACACTGAGGACAAGGGGATGGAACTTAGAACCCCAAGAACAAGTGGATTGCACAAAGAACCCCAAGAACAAGGGGATGGAAGTCTCAATTCCAATAGCAAGGGGATATAATTGTAAACCCTGAGAAAGGGGATGGAATTCAGAATTTGAAGGACAAGAAGAAGAAGGAATTTGGGGAACTGCCCTGCCTGGTTTCAGTAGCTCTAACTTGCAAGCCGCCCCCCCGCTCCACGTCTCACAGGCGACGATGACCACCACCACCATGCCTAAGGCTGAGTGAGTGACCCTTGGCCCTTAAGCCACTAAGGAGACAAAGCTTATCTCCCTGACAAGAGTGTGGCTTCTGCTCATTTTACTTCATTTATAACTGCCCCTTAATGCTTGATCAGTTAGTCAATGACAGGTAAGATTCTTCAAGGGGGAACCACCTAAAACAGGCACAGTCACAATGGAGCCACAGGGAAGGTCATTGGTGGCCAATGGAGGAAAAGGGTGATGGACCCTCACCCCCTGGCTTTGACATACCCCATGGCCTAATTCTGTCTTTGAGAAGTCTCCTAACGTCTTGGCTGTCTTACTTCTTCTGCCTGACTTAACCCTGAAAAAATGCTGGAGGACAGTAGAGACCTGGGCAGTAGGAGGTGGTTCCCCAGGACCAACAGGCCTAAGAAAGAATACATCAAATCCTGTGAAACCTGCTTTGCTAACAATGCTGTCAATTAAATGATAAGGGTCTGAGGAAGAAAAGAGTTCTTTGCCATAGTTTTGTAGCCCTTCAGCTAACAAACTCTGACTCAGAATAAGCCCTCATAGTTCTTTGTGTGTGATCTGTTTTTGGGTCCTTACTGCCTGACAATGATGAATGAACTTTACCTGTTTTCCTGTGCAAAGTGAGCCCAATCACATCCCGTTGAGGAAAAGGGTCTTGGCCCTTCTTCTTTGAGAGATTGGCCACCTGTCTTCCACAAGCAGATCATGTCTTGGTAGACTTATTTTCATCAATGGTGGCTTGGTCTGGGGCCCTGTGGGTGGAACATTTCCCACAAAGAAACTCAGAATTTTGGGAAAAATGGAATGGAAATCAGAACCACGAGAATAAGGGGATGGATTTTGAAACACAAAAATGACTGGAGGAACTTGGGTTTCCTACAACAGGGGCAATGCACTCAGAACGTGGAGAAAAAGATAAAGTAACACCAAACCACAACTACAAGGAGAAGCAACACAAAATCCCAAGTTCATGGGGAAGCACCTTGAAATCAAATGGACAAGGTGTAATAAATTTGAGAGTCAAGAAAAAGGAAGGAAACCTGTAGTTCTAAGGATCGGAGAATGGTGTTTGGTGTCTGCACAACAGGGTTATGGAATATAAGCTCTGTAACAAGGGGATGGACATGAATATATCAAGGACAAGGGGATGAGATGAAGAACTTGACACAAAGTGATGGATATCTGAACTCCAATAACATGAAGATAGAACTGAAATCCCCAAAAACAATGCAAGTTAACTCAGACCCTGGGAAAACGTGGCTGATATTCAGAATGTGTAGAACAATGGGAGGGAATTTAGACCTGGAGAACAGAATTATGGAATACAAAACCACTAGATCAAAGAAATTAACTCAAAATCTTGAGAGAAAGTTGATGGAACTTTGGACTCCAACAACAAGGGGTAGAATTCAAAACCCTGAAAAGAATGGGATAAAATAAATACCCTAGAAGAAGAGGAAGGAACTCGAAATCTCATGAATAAGGGAATGGAAGTTTTAACCACCAAAATAAGGGTATGGAATTAAAAAAAAAACATGAAGGAAGGGAAGGACTTGGAAGCTGCACAACAAGGGCATGGAACTCAGAATGCCGAGAATGATGTCATGGAACACAAAAACCAAGCACAAGACGCAACTTGGACACTGAAAAACAAGGGGAAGCACCTTGGAATCCAGAGAACAAGGGGGGAAAAATCTGAATCCCAAGAATAAGAGGATAAAACTTTAGACCCTGAGAAGAAGTGGATGAATCTCAGAATCCTGAGAACAAGGGTATGGAACCTGAAATCTTAAGAACCTGGGAATGGTATTTGGGATCTGAAGAACAGAATGATGAAATATGGAACCCTGAGAAGGGGTAGAAAAGAAACCCCAAGAACAAGCGGATAGAACCAAGAAACCTGAGAACAAGGGTATGTAACACTTAACTCCAATAACAAGGGGATAGAATTCAAAACCCTGAGTCGTAGATGGAACACAGAACATCACGAAGAGGAAGGAACCCTGAATCTTTGAAATGAGAAAATGGGACTCAGAGCTGGTATAATAAGGGGATGGAATTTGATACAGCAACAATGAAGGAAAGCACTTGGAACCCCTACAACAAGGGCATGGAACACAGAAAGTTGAGAATAATGAGAATAAAGTGAACAGAAACCCAAGCATGAGGGGAAGCAACTCGGAATCCCAGGGCCAAGGGTATGGAATGTGAAACCCAGAGAAGAAGGGGATGGAACTCAGAATCCTGAGAACAAGGGAATGGAACCTGTAATCCTAAGAACCAGGAGATTATATTTTGTATCTAGAGAACGGAGTGATTGAATATGGAACCCTGTGACATGGTGATGGAAAGAAAAACTCTAAGAACAAGGGGATGGAACAAAGAACCCAAAGAACGAGGGGATGGAAGTCTCACATCCAATAACCAGGGAATAGAATTCAAAACTGTGAGAAAGAGGATGGAACAAGACCCTCTAGAAGAAGGGGAAGGAACTCAGAATCTCTGGAAAAAGGTAATGGAACTCAGAATTATGAGAATAAGAAGATGGAATTCAAAACATTAAGAATGAAGGCAAGGACCTTGGCACCCCTACAACAAGGGTATGGAACTCAGAAAGCCAGGAACAAGGTAATGGTAAATGAAACCCAAGCAGAAGGAAAAGCAACTCGGGATCCTTAGTACATGGGGAAGCACTTTGGAATCTGAAGGACAAGGGAAAGGAACTCGGAATCCCTAGAACAAGAAGATGGATTAAGAATTCTGAGAAGAACATTATGGAGCCTGAAATCCTAAGAACAAAGGAATGACATTTGGTATCTGTAGAAGAAGGTGATGGCATATTGATCCTTAGATCTAGTGGATAGAACTGAAAACCCCAAGAACAAGGGAATGGAACTCAGAACCCGGGGAAAATGGGGGTGGAACACAGAATGTGGACAACAACACTAATGAATTTGAAAACTTGAGAACAGGGTTATGGAACACGGAACCACAAAAACAAGGGGATGGAACTGGAAATCTCCAGAGAAAAGGGAGGGACCTCTCAACTCCAACAACAAAGAGTAGAATTTAAAGCCCAGAGAATGAAAGGATGGAACTCAATACCCTAGAACAGCAGGAAGGAACTTGGAATCTCGGGAATAAGGGAATGGAACTCATAACCTCGAGAATAAAAAGATGGAATTTAAAACACCAAGAGTGAAGGGAAGGACTTTGGAAGCCTTAAAACAAGGACAAGGAAAATAGAAATCCGAGAATAATGTCATGGAATATGAAACCCCAGGCACAAGGGGAAGTAACTCAGATTCCCAAGAACAAGAAGCAGCACCTTGGAATTTAGAGAAAAAGGGGAAGGAAATCAGAATCCCAAGATCTAGGGGGTGGAACTTGAAACTCCAAGAAGAAGGGAATGGAACTTGGAATCCTGAGAAGAAGGTTATGGAACCTAGAATTCTAAGAACTCAGAGGTGGTATTTGGTATCTGGATAACAGGGTGATGGAATATTGACCATGAGGACAAGGGGATAGGACAGAAAACCCCACCACAAGGGGAAGGATTTCAGAATGCTGAGAACAATGCAATGGAATTTAGAACACTGAGAACAGGATTATGGAATAGGGATACACTAGAAAATCAGGATGGAATTCAAAATCTTGAGAGAAAGGGGATGAAACTCTCAACTTTAACAACAAGGGGTAGAATTCAATACTCTGAGACACGGGGATAGAACTTCACACTCTAGAACAAGGGGAAGATACTCAGAATCCCAAGAATTAGGGCATGGAACTTGAAACCTTGAGAAGGAAATGGTTCTTGGAATCCTGAGAATAAGAGATGGAACCTGTAATCATAAGAACCAAGAGATGGTATTTGGTAACTGCAGAACAGGGTGGTGGAAAATGGAACCCTGAGATCAAGGGTTTGGAATTGAAAAGTCTGAGAACAAGGGGATGGAACAAAGAACCCTGAGAACAAGGAAATGGAACTCTCAACTGCAATAACAATGGGATAGCATTCAAATCTCTGAGAAAAAGGATGGAACTCAGAATCTTAAGAAAAAGAAGGAACTCGGAATCTAGAGAAAAAGGGAATGGAATTTGGAACCATGATGAAAGGGAAGGAATTGGAAACACCAGGAATGAAGAGAAGGACCTTGGCAAACCTACAACAAGGGAATGGAACTCAGAAAGTGGAGAATAAGGTAATGGAAAACAAACCCCCAAGCACAAGAGAAAGCATCTTGAGTCCCAAGTACATGGGGAAGTGACTTGGAATCCAAAAAACAAGGGGAAGGAAATCAGAGTGCCAAGAAAAAGGGGATGGAATTTGACATTCTAGAACAAGGGGAAGGAACACAGAATCCCAAGAACAATATGATGGACCTTGAAACCCTAAGAACAAGAACATGGAATTCAGAATCTTGAAAACAAGTGTATGGAACCTAGAATTCTAAGAGTAAGAAAAAGAAATTTGGTATCTGGAGGACAGGGTGATGGAGTATCAACCCTGACAACAAGGGGCTACAACTGAAAACCCCAGGAATAAGGGGATGGGTCTGAGAACCTGCTAACAAGGGGATGGAATTCAGAATGCTGATAACAATGCAATGGAATTTGGAATCTTGAGAACAGGGTTATGGAACACAGAACCACTAGAACAAGGGGATGGAACACAAAATCCTGAGAGGAAAGGGATCGAACTCTCAACTGAAAAAACAAGGTTAGATTTTGAAACCCAGAGAACAAGGGGATGGTACTCGATGTCCTAGAACAAAAGGAAGGAATTCAGATTCCCAGGAGAAAGGAGATGAAACTTGAAATTCCAAGTGCAAAAAGAGGGAATTTGGAATCCTGAGAAGAAGGGTATGGAACCTGGAATCCTAAAAAGAAGGGGATGGAATTTAATATCTGGAGAAAAATGTGATGGAATATTGACCCTGAGACCAAGGGGATAAAACTGAAAATCTCAAGAACAAGGGGATGGAATTCAGAACACTGGAAAAAGGGGTCTGGAACTCAGAATGTGGGAAACAACTCCATAGAATTCAGAACCTAGAGAATAGGGTTATGGAACATGTAACCAGTAGAACAAGGGGATGGAATTTGAAATCTCAAGAGAAAGGGGATGGAACTAGTAGCCACAAAAATAAATGCATGGAATTCAAAACACCAAGAATGAAGAGAAGGACTTTGAAGCCCTCCAACAAGGGGATGGACCTCAGAAAGAAAAAAAAAGTCATGGCAAACAAAACCCCAAGCACAAGGGGAAGCAACCCAGAATCCCAAAAACAAGGGGAAGCACCTTGGAATCTGGAGAACTAGGGGAAGGAAATTGGAATCTCCAAAAGAGGGAATGGAACTTGAAATCCCAATAAAAAGGGGATGTAATTCAGCATCCTGATAAGAAGGGTATGGAACCTAAAATCCAAAGAAAATGGGATGGCATTTGGTCTGGAGAACAGGGTGATGGAAAATCCAGCCTGAGAACAAGGGGATATAACTGAAAACACCAAGAACAAGGGGGTGGAACTCAAAACCCTGAGAACAAGAGGATGAAAGTCAGAATTTTGAGAACAATGGGATGGAATTTGGTACCTTCAGAGCAGGGCTGTGGAACACAGAACCACTAGTACAAGGAGATAGAACTCAAAAACTTGAGAAAAAGAAGATGAAATTCTCAACTCCAACCACGAGGGGTAGATTACAAAACTCTGAGAACAAATGATGGAACTCAGAATTCCAGGAAGAAGAAGAAGGAGCTCAGATTGTGAAGATATAGGGAATTATTCTCAGCAGCACAAGAAAATGGAAATGGAATTCAAAACAGCAAGAATGAAGGGAAGGACTTGGAACCCCTACAATAAGGGCATGGAACTCAGAAAGTTGAGAACAATGTCATAAACATGAAACTCCAAGCACAAGGGAAAGCAACTTGGAACCCCAAGTACAGGGGGAATCACGTTGGAATCCAAAGAACAAGCAGAAGGAAATTTGAATGCCAAGACAAAGGGGATGGAACATGACACCTAGAACAAAGGAAAGAAACTCAGAATCCCAAAAATAAGTGGATGGAACTTGGATCCCTGAGAAGAAGAGGATGCAATTCGGAATCCTGAGAACAAGGGTATAGTACCTGTAATCCTAAGAACCAAGGGATGGTATTTGGTATCTAGAGAATAGGGTGATTGAACATGGAACCTTGTAACATGGAACCTTTCCTTGATGGAAAGGAAAACCCCAAGAACAAAGGGATGGAGCAAGGAACTGGGAAAACAAGGGGATGGAACTCTCAATGCCAATAACAAGGGGATAGAATTTGAAACCCTGAGAAACAGGATGAAACTCAGAATCCCAAGTAGAAGAAACTTGGAATCTCGAGAAAAAGGAAATGGAACTCAGAACTATGAGAATAAGGGGATGGAATTCAAAACTTTAAGAATGAAGGGAAGGACCTAGGCACCCCTGCAACAAGAGCATGGAACTCAGAAAGCCAAGAACAAGGTAATGGTAAAGGAAATCCCAAGAACAAAAGAAAGCAACTCAGAATCCCAAGCACATGGGGGAAAACCTTGGAATCTGAAGAACAAGTGGAAGGAAATCAAAATGCCAAGAGAAAGGGGATGGAACTCAACACCCTAGAACGAGGGAAAGAAAGTTGCAATTTCAAGAAGTAATGAATGGAACTTGAAACCCCGAGAACAAGGGAATGAAATTTGGAAGCCTGAGAACAAGGATATGAAACCTGGAAATCTAAGACAAAGAGGACAGCATTTGGTATCTGGATAACAGGGTGATGGAATACTGACCCTGAGAGCAAGGGGATAGGACAGAAAACCCCACCACAAGGGGATGGATCTCAGAATGCTGAGAACAATGCGACGGAATTCAGAGCACTGAGAACAGGGTTATGGAATATGGATACACTAGAAAATCGGGATGGAACTCAAAGTCTTTAGAGAAAGGGGGTGGAACTCTCAACTTTAACAACAAGGGGTAGAGCCCTGGCTGGTGTAGCTCAGTGGATTGAGCGTGGGCTGCAAACCAAAGGGTTGCCAGTTCAACTCCCAGTCAGGACACATGCCAGGGTTGTGGGCCAGGTCCCCAATGGGGGCCACGTGAGAGGCAACTACACATTGATGTTTCTCTCTCTCTTTCTCCCTCTCTTCCCCTCTCTAACCCCTTCTTTATAAAAAACAAACAAGGGGTAGAATTCAACACCCTGAGACATGGGGATAGAACTTGACACCCTAGAACAAGGGGGAGAAATTCAGAATCCCAAGAATAAGTGGATTGAACTTGAATCCTTTAGAAGAAGGAGATGGTTCCTGGAATTTTGAGAACAAGGGTATTGAATCTGTCATCATAAAAACCAGGAGATGGTATTTGGTAACTGCAGAACAAGGTACTGGAAAATGGAACCCTGAGAACAAGGGGATGGAATTCTCAACTCCAATAACAAGAAGATAAAATTCATAAGCTTGAGTAAGGGGATGGAACTCAGAATTCCAAGAAGAAGAGGTAGGAAATCTGAATCTCAAGAAAAGGGGAATGGAACTCGGAACCATGAGAATGAGAGGATGGAATTGGAAGCACAAAGAATGAAAGGAAGAGCCTTGATATCCCTACAAAAATGTCATGGAACTCAGAGCACCAAGAACAAGGTAATGGAACAGGAAACCCCAAGCATAAGGGGAAGCAACTCAGAATCCCAAGTACATGGGGAAGCACCTGGAATCCTAAGAACAGGGTGATGGAATATCCACCCTGCAGAGAAGGGGATAGAACTGAAAACCCAACAAGGGGTTGGATCTCAGAATGCTGAGAACAATGAGATAAATTTTGGAACCTTGAGAACAGGGTTATGGAATGTGGTAGCACTAGTAATAAAGGATGGAACTCAAAATCTCAAAAGAAAAGGGATGGAACTCTCAACTCCAAGGACAAATGGTAGAATTCAAAACACTGAGAACAAGGGGATGGAAGTTGACAGCCTAGAACAAGGGGAAGGAACTCAGAATCTCAAGTAAAGAGGACAGAACTTGAAACCCTGAGAAGAAAAGTATGGAACAAGGATATGGAATCTGGAATCCGAAATACAAGGGGATGGCATTTGGTATCTGGGGAAGAGGGTAATGGAATATCCACCCTGAAAAAAAGGCAAAGGAACTGAAAAGCCCAAGAACAAGGGGATGGAAGTAAGAATCACGAGAACAACGTGATGCAATTCAGAACCTCTGGGTTATAAAACACAGAACCACTAGTAGAAGGGAATGGGACCTGAAATCTTGAGAGAAAGGTGATGGAATTCTCAACTTTAACAACAAGGGGTAGAATTGAAAATCCTGAGAACAAAAGGATGGAATTTGACACCCTAGAACAAGGGGAAATAACTCGGAATCTCTTTAATAAGTAAATGGAACTCCTTACCATGAGAATAAGGGGATGGAAATCTAAACATTAAAGATAGAATGGGAGGAATTGAAGTCCTATAACAAGGGTATGCAACTCAGAAAGCCAAGAACAATGTCATGATACATGAATCCCCAAGCACTAGTGGAAGCAACTTGGAATCTCAAGAATGAGAGGAATCACCTTGAAATCTGAAGAACAAGGGGAAGGAAAATGGAATGCCAAAAGAAAAAGAATGGAACTCGACACCCTAGAACAAGAGAAAGGAACTTAAAATCTTAAGAACAAGGGGATGGAACTCTTAACTCCAATACCAAGGGGATAGTATTGAAAACCCTGGGAAAGGAGATGGAACTTAGAATCCCAAGAAGAGGAAGGAACTCAGAATCTCAAGAAAACAAAATGAAACTTGGAGCCACGAGAATTAGAAGATGGGATTGGAAACACTGAGAATGAGGGGATGGACATTGACATCCCTACAACATGGGTATGGAACTCAGAAAGCCAAGAACAAGGTAATGGGATACAAAACCCAAGGCACAGCTAAAGCAAATAAAAATCCCAAGTACATGGGGAAGCGCCTTGGAAACTGAAGAACAAACAAAAAAAAAATCAGAATGCCAAGGGAAAGGGGATGGAACCCGACACCCTTAAACAGGGGAAAGGAGCTTGGAATCCCAAGAACAAGGGGATGGATTTCAGCATCCTGAAAACAAGGGTATGGAACCTGGAATCCTAATAACAAAGGAATGGCATGTGGTATCTGGAGAACAGGGTGATGAAATATCAACCCTGAGAACAAGGGGATAGAACTGAAAACCCCACAACATGGAATGGAACACAGAATGCTGAGAACACCTCAGTGATATTCAGAACCTTAAGTACAGGGTTATGGAACACGGAACCACTATAAAATGGGACTGGACTTGAAATCCCAAGAGAAAGGGGATGGAACACTGAACTCCAACGTCAATGGGTAGAATTCAAAACACTGAAAACAAGGGGATGGAACTCAACATGGTGAAAGGAACCAGAACAAGTGAAAGGAACTCAGAATTCCAAGAACAAGGGGATGGAACTTGAAATCCTGAAAAGAAGGGTATAGAATCTAGAATCCTAAGAACCAGGGGATGATGGTATTTGGAATCTGAATAACAGGGTGATGCAATATAAAACCCTGACAACAAGGGAATAGAACTGAAACCCCAAGAACAATGAGATTGGACAAAGAATGCCAAGGACAAGGGAATGGAACTCCCAACTCCAATAACACAAGAATAGAATTTAAAACCCTGGGAAAGGAGATGAAACTCAGAATCCCAAGAAGAGGAAGGAACTAGGAATTTTCGGGGGGAAAAAAAACCCGGAATGGAACTCGGAACCATGAGAATAAGGGGATGGAATTCAAAATACAAAGAGTAAAGGGAAATAACTTGGAACCCACATGACAAGGACAAGGAACTCAGAAAGCAGAGAACAAAGCAATAGAACACAAAACCCCAAGCACAAGGGAAAGCAACTCAAATTTGCAAGCACATGGGAAGCACCTTAGAATTTGAAAAGAAGGGGAAGGAAATCAGAATGTCAAGAAAAAGGGGATGGGACCCAACACCCTGGATCAAGGGGTAGAAACTTGGAATGCCAAGAACAAGAGGATAGAACTTGAAACCCTGAGAACAAGGGGATGGAATTCCGAATCCTGAGAGAAAGGGTATGAAACCTGGAATCCTAAAAACAAGCTGATGGCATTTGGTATCTGGAGAACAGGGTAATAAAGAATCTACCCTGAGAAAAAGGGGATACAACTGAAAACCCCACACATGGGATGGAACACACAATGCTGAGAACAACATGAAGGAATTGGAACCTTGAGAACAGGGGTATGAAACATGGCACCAGTAGAACATGGTCATGGACTCAAAATCCTAAGTGAAAGGGGATGGAACTCCCAACATCAACAACAAGGGGTAGAATTCAAAACCCTGAAAACAAGGGGATGGAACTCAACACCCTAGAACAAGGGGAAGGAACTCAGGATCCCAAGAACAAAAGGAAGGAACTTGGAATCCTGAGAAAAGAGTATGGAACCTGGAATCCTAAGAACCAGGGGTTGGTATTTGGAATCTGGAGAACAGGGTGATGCAACATAAAACCCTGACAACAAGGGGATAGAACTGAAACC
>PVKM010044339.1:0-12268 GCA_004027735.1 Carollia perspicillata | reverse complement strand
AAGGGTTGACACTATGTTCTGGATTAGAAAAGAGGACCATACCAAGTAATGACCACGAGGTCAAAGAGGTGTGTTGAGGAGTTGGTTACCAGTTGGGTTGCTGGTATGTGATGGGCATTGTTGATGGCAGGAATGAAGCAGAACTGAATTTTATTTATAAAAAAGCAACATATTACCCTGGATGTGTCGCTCAGTGGATTGAGTGCTGGCCTGAGAACCAAAGGGCTGCCGGTTCAATTCCCAGTCAGGGCACATGCCTGGGTTGCAGGCCAGGTCCCCAGCAGGGGGCACGTAATAGGCAACCACACATTGATAAGTTTCTCCCTCTTCCTCCTTTTCCCTCTCTCTAAAAATGAACATATAAAATATTTTAAAAAATTAAAAAGCAACAAACAAGAAAATGTACTCTTTTAGGACTCTTCACTTTCTAACATTTTTTTCGAAAAGGTAGTTTTATAAACTTGAAGGAATGTTGTGATCACTGTTGTAATAACATTCCCATTATAGAGAGAAAAATCTACCACTTTGTCAAGATATTTATTTCAGTGCTCCAAACACTCATTATAATGTAGGGTTGCTGCAAATACAGGATTTGCTTTTCTTTTAGTGGAAAATCTCTATTCCTAAAAATTTTGTGTAGGTCGATATAAAGTATGTGCTATTAAGTAACACTGAAAATAATACAAGAGAAGAAACCTTCTGTGTTTATAGTGCTTGACTAAAGTTGTTTTTCAAGAGGTATTAAAAGTTTGAGGAAAGTCCAGACTTCTTATTTTTAGCATCATATCTGGTGATTTGCCTCTGTGGTATTTACATAACAATGGTAGAACCATCTGGAAATGATAGAAATAGCTGTTTTTTGTGGGGGGAGGGGAGAAGGCAAGAGAGTTATACCCTACACCTTGCTTCAGTTTCTCTAATTTGTTATCTTGCTGTCTATAAATTGTAGAAATCGTACAAGAAGTTGTATTTTGAAATCTTTGCCTGTACATTTGAAATATGAAGTTCATGGACCTTGATTTGAATATAGCCATTTTTTTTTTGCAACTACCCTTCTGGAAAATGCTTAAACATTGTATAGCATTGAAGGAAAGATTTTTAAAATATCATTTTACATTACAAACCCTCCAGGCTTAAGAGTGTTAGTGAAAGCAGATGTTTCTAGTAATTAGTCAATATTTCCTGAGAAAGAATGGGAGCTTCTTGCATTCTCTCAAAACTCATGAAACCCTGGGACTAAAAAATGTATTTCCCGGCTATTCCTAATCTCTTATATGAGTGAGATAATTGACAGATTGGGATCTCATGGTGTAGTGATAAAAAAATAAAATAGAGAATAAAAACCTGCCTACCTGTGTGCCTTTGATAAGCTCCTTCTGAAAGAACTTCCGTTTCAAAAGTGTAAGGGTTTCAAAAGTGTGAGGGTTGTACTTGATGATTTCAAAAGTGGAAGTTTCAAAAGTATAAGGGTTTCCAAAGGGTGAGGTTTGTACCTGATAATCTCAAAAGCATCCAGCTGAGTCACTCTAAGATTCTGGATTGAGATTAGAGGGCCTGTCTCTTTGGAAATGGAGCACCTCTGACTAATGTGGCTAATTAACCCTTCTGTCCAGGACAGACCGTATTTGGGAGGTCAGTTTATTGTGAACTGTTATGGGTATTTCCTTTGGGACTGTCATTCACAAGATGATGGAAGCATCAGGGTTACTTATCAACAAATGTCTAAATAATTTTCAGAATTTACTGCCCTTTCGCTACCACCTCTTATAAAAACTGATAGCAGCACCTTTAGGAAAGGGCACCTTTAAACAACCCTTAGTCACATGGCGTGGAGGATGCTAGAAACCGGTGGTTGAACTTTCTAGGCAGCACAGAGAATCTTTTATTTCCTAAAAGCGACCAACACTGAGGTGACACCATTCCACCAGGCCGAGCTTGTTTGGATGCCAGGAGGATTTTTATTTCCTGCCCTGTTCTCTTTCAGTTGTAGATTGAGCTTCATAAAAATGACCAGGAAATCTTGGTGGCCAATCCATACACATGCTCTGCTGACAGAGGTCAGCTGGTCCATCTCTGTACAGAGGCATTTACTTTTCATTGTTAGAAGAGGAAGGACTCCAAAGGAGTCAAATTGAAAATAGATTCTCTTAACTGATTTTTTTTCTAGGGTCCTATTTAGGCAACTGATTGTGAAGATTACGGTTCATATCTCACCCTGAAAATGCATGGGGTCGTGGTTCGGGTTTACAGACCGTCATTAATGTCAATAAGGCAGATGGTTGCTCTTCCACCTGAGTCCTGGTAGACACTCCAAAAACGACGCTTGGAAATGTTGATGTGAGGAAACTTCCTCTTCTGCTCTGACATTCATTGCATATCTGACTTGTAAGGATGGGTGCTGTTGGCAGCTAGCACTATACGATGGGTGTTGCAGAATAGTCACTGCTGGAGAGGACACCGAGAGGCCTCTCATACAGGCATCCACCCCCACCCTCTTACTTTACAACTAAGCTTAGCTGTAGCCCTTGTAGGGGAAATGACTTCCTTACAGTTGTGCGTAGTTCACTAGTAGCACAGCTAAGTCTAGACTATCTCAAGAGGTGACTTTGAAAATGGGTTGAAGGTGGCAAGGGGATCTGCAAATCACCGCCTGGTACTGCACCCTCCTTTCTGCAATCCGGAAGTACCAAGCCTCTGGTTCTTTTCAGGCACCCCAGTTTCAAACCCAGCAAGAAGGTGGAGTTAATGGACGGTGGGGTGACAGACAGAGCTGGGACGTTCAGTATCACTGGGAGGCCCAGGAGCCCTGAGAATATGGCCCGGAGTGTCCCTACCTGGGAGTGGGACTTCCCCTCCAGGAACTGTCCCTGTAACGTAGGAGGGATCAGTGCCCTCTGTGTGCTGCTGAGAGGAGAATAGAACAGAGCAGCCCGGGGCTCTGGAAGCTCGTTCTGTGACCTGGCACCAGGGGAGTCTGTCGACCTGGCCTACTGTGTAGAGTCACAAGACCTCCAAGGTGCAATTTTACAAAAGCTTGTTCTCTCTTTCCTGTCAGAAATGATTCCCGTTGCCCGTTGGACAAGCCTAGACAGATGGTCTTAATTCTGATTCGGGGGGGCTGTGCCAGTAATGGCCTTATTTCTGTCATTTCTAGCCCCCTTGGAAATGAACTAAAATGGCTACAAATTCACCTATCAGAATGGTTTTAAATGTTTTGAAGACAGTGGAAAAACCCTGGAAAGTATTTAAAATAAAGGCATATTTATGACCATGCCACAGAGAAATCAGACTGTTTTGGGTCCTGCCTATCCCCTCATTAAAAAAAAGAAAGAAGGAAAGAAAAATTAGGTTGTTAGGTACTGCCTGGTAGCCAAAGGAACTGTGGTTTTGAGCTGTTGTTTGCTTTTTCTAGAAATTTCATAAAGTTAATTCCAAAGTAACAGGGTGGAGACCAAAAGAGGAAGAACACTATTTTATGGTGCTTTTAGTAAAGATAAAATCTTTGTCTCCGGCTCAGGGCAGTTTAGCAGCAGCCTCAGAGCCTTGCTCCCCTCCAGCTGGGCAGGCGGGAGGCTGGCTGGTGCCTGCTGGTGCGTGGCCCGGTGGCTGGTGGAGGACAGGAGCGGCAGGGGGCAGCGACGCAAACCTCCTCTCTCACCTCAGCTGCTTCTCCTTTCTCTTTTCATTTACCCCGTCAAATATGTGTTGAGCTCCTGGTGTACATGCAAACCCCTGTGTTATGTACCGACCTTCCCCTTCTGTTTTTTTTTGTAACTCAGTCTTCATATTCATAGTCTTTAAGTGAACTTACATCTTCATTCAGTGCCTTTAGTCTCAATTAGCAGTTTATTTTATCATTTGGGTCTTTTTTCTTTCAAGTCCGGAAAACATTTTTTTTATTTTTCTGTTAAAACTTCTGACCCTGATCTTGGCTTCTACGTTGAAAAACAAACCAACTCTGGCCCTGGCTGGTATGGCTCAGTGGATTGAGTGTGGGCCTGCAAACCAAAAGGTTGCTGGTTTGATTCCCCGTCAGGGCACATGCCTGGGATGCAGGCCAGGTCTCCAGTTAGGGACGTGCAAGAGGTGACCAATCGCTGTTTCTCTGCCTCTCTTTCTCTCTCCATTTTCCCTCTCTCTAGAAATTAATAAAATCTAAGAAAAACCCCCACAATTCTGAAACAATGTGGAGCTCTCCTCTTATTTTTTACTCCAAGGAGCAAGTGAGCAGTTATATCCATAATCCAAAATGGATTTATCTTTGATTCGGGCCTTATTGTTATTATTATGTAGCATTTTCCCACGGCATAACTATCGCCTGATGATATCTGGTGACTGTCGACATACACTACCTCGTGGCGGACAAGGCGTGGCCTAGAAGAACACGGACACAGACAATCTGTGGGTATAGGAAATCCACCCTGAGATTGAACAGGCCACCTGGATCCTGGTCATGAGGCTGCTCCTAATTAGTGTGTGACCTCTCCTGTCCAGCACCCCTCTCCCCTTCCTATTTCTAAGGACTCCCAGGCGTTGTGACCTCTATAGTTCTTTGCATAATTACGTATGAGTATTTGACAATCACCAGGCCGTATGTTCTATTTTCTCTACAGAGTGAAGGCTGCCCAAACTGAGTTAGGACAGCAAATCCTGGCCGATTTTGAAGAAGCGTTTCCTTCCCAGGGTACCAAGGTATTATTTTGCATTTTCTCTCCAGTCTTTAGATATTATCAACATTCATACTCACTACAGTTACTATTTCCATTTATCATTCCAAAATTATTTGGTGGCAGCCATAAGCCCGTTTGCCAAAGGTTCAGGGTAACGAGACCACCCTTGATTTCAAGTATCCCAAAGCAGTGTTGATTCCTCATTTGTGTTCTTTCAGCATCGAAAAGTGAGGATTCGTTTTGGTTTGATTTAACGTGTGTCAAACCTAATATCTTGTCTGCCCAGTAAATTCCTTTTTTCTCATGGCTGTGTTTAAAAAAAAAAATCTTCAAGCCGCAGTGTTTTTTAGGATTGTTATATAACTCATTGGTTTCAATTTGGTGAAAAGACAACTGGGAGGGGAGTCCACGGGCTTATGTAACTTGGAGTGACACAGTTAGGAGACTCGCTTTTAACAATCAGAATCCTGTTCTTTGGAATTAATCTCTTTTGCTCTCACCGGTGGCATAGCTGTTTGGGTTGTGTCTGGGAAGCCCACAGTATCTCACTTGTGAGCTATTGGTTACACGTCTCATGTAACAAGCTTCGTCTCACTTGGCGGCCTTTGTGCTTGGTTAACTGCCTTTAGCTCTACCTTTGAATTGTACCAGACATAATCTTAACGCTTTGCATCTGTAGCGGAGGGGAGAACCTTCCGAAGCTTTTATTTCCTCTACTATTTGAGCTATTTCGAGAGACGGAATTGTTCAACACACATGGGAGCCGAAGTACACACGGGCAGGCAGCATTCTTCGCTGCACGTGGTGGGCGGGGACGGTGGGGATATGTTCGTGTACCAAGCCAGGGAACGTTTCCTGGGTCTGTGCCGTAATTCAGTAACTGGAAATATGTTAATTGTCTTGCTTTGTGCTCCAGGGGGTAGCTGCCCCAGCTTTGCAGAGTACTGCTTTCTGTAGGAACCCTGCTCCTGATTTTAATGTCTGCCCATATTATGGACGTCTTCCAGTAATCACATATTTCATTTTGTAAAGTCCTTTGAGGATTTTATATTCTTATTCATTCAATGTAACTGTGGGGAATGGAAGTTGGAGGATTGGAAGTTGGAAAGCAATTCTGTGAGAAGGGATTGTAAGGTATTCATAAATTATAAGCACTAGACTCTCCTTAGTGTGGGATCTGCTCTTCATTGGTTTCATGGAGTTTTGGAAAGCTGTGGAGGAAGCCCAGCTTTATTGTTTAGAAGAATGTAACCACGACCTGCGTTATATCTATTTCCCAGATCCCACCAGACAGATGAAGTTAAAATGGTTTTCTTTAACAACTTGCTTCCCTTTTTTGAATCTCGCCCAAGGATGTGTTTACTGATTTGAGGGAGTGGGGGGAGAGAGAAAGACGGAAACATCTGTGTGACAGAGGAACATCGATCAGTTGACTCCCGTATGTGCCCTGACCCAGGATCGAACCCGCGGCCTTTTTCGTGTACGGGATGAGGCTCCAACCGAGTCGTCCGGTCAGGGCAACTTGCCTCCCTTTTTTCCTCTGGCTAGGTAACAAGTAAAGAGTTTCCTTTTTTTTTTAAATGGCTGTTGACTTTTCTTAAAGGCTTTGTGCTAGCTATTATTTCTATTCCACAGCTGCACTTCATGATATTAAAAAAATTATCTAAGGTAACCTGTGAAGTCCTTTTAAAATGATAAAATCTGAACCCATACACGCATGGGTTTTGGCTTTTGTGACTTCTCCATTAGATCAAATGCTTTTATGCAGAAGCAAAAGTCGAGCAGTCAGCGCGCTCCGAGGGTGTCCTAACAGCCTCTCAGCACGATGCTAGTCAGCGCTGTTACAATTTAGCTCTGAGGCAGCTTAGGTAACACTTATGAAACACTTAAACTTCAGCGGAGATGGATAAATTGGACAGAGTTGACAAAAATAAAGCAAAACACAAAGATTTGGAAGAACTTTACTCATCACCTAAAGTCTATTATTTTTCAGATGAGATTCAATAACTGTGCCAAAGCTACGTGGCTATTTAGCTAAGCCAAGAGTAGATGCCAAGTGTTCTTTCTACAGTAATCCACTCAGACAGCTGTGTTCAGTCAGTGAGTTACCATAAACTTTATGGCATAAAGAAAGTTTCGGCGAGATTGAATTACCTTCAGTAATTGTGATGTGTCGATACAGCCCCTTGATGTCCTTCTACTGTTCTTTATAGGTCAGGGGGCTGATATTATATTTTACCTTTAGCTGCATATCTGGATGGTTGGCTATAGTAAAACAAGTCTGGTGGTTTGGGACCTGACTTTAGGATTTAAATGCCACCTACCGTTTGGTACACAGAACCTTAGGAACAGGCATCTGAGATGGGGATCAGGGAAAGTGGCACATGGGGAGTGAGGCTGGGTCGTTCTGGTTTCTGGGCTCTTGCACAAGGTGATCTCAGTGTTGGTGTTCGGAAAGCAAAATTTCCTGCGATCGTTCCTGGCCATGTGCTTCAAAATGTCTCATTGTTGACTGACGGAGTAGCTTTAATTTTGGCTACTGCACTCTAGCTTAATGATTCTCTCATCGAGGAGCAAGGACTGAAACATCCATCCACAGCAGGAGAATGCGTGTCATGGGAGTGGGAATAATAACTTCAAGAGAGGAGCGAGAAGTGGAAGCTGTCACGGGCCGTGAGATTTAGAGGTTGTTTCTGGCTTTTGAATTGCTGTATGTTTGTTTTGACAGAGGCCAGGAGGACCCAGCAATGTCCTACGAGACGCATGTCTGGTTGCTAATATTTTGGACCCCAGAATCAAACAGGAAATCATCAAGAAGTTTATTAAACAGCATCTGTCAGAGTATCTAGTACTTTTTCAAGAAAACCAAGATGTAAGTATCCACCAAATGAGATCAGATACTATATTTGAATTTTATTGAAAATTGAATGCTCTCAAGTATACTGATTTACACTTTATTAGTGTTAATACTGTCTTAAAGAGCTGATTGTTGAACCGTGAATCCTAGGGGCTAACTGTACAGTCTAGTGGTTCTTAACCATTTTGGGGTCACTGACCCCTTGGAAAAATTAATGAGAGCTATAGATCTTCTCTCCAGAAGAAGACAGCTGTGCATAAAACTTTGCATACAGTTTCAGGAAATTTACAGACCTCTGAAGCCTAGTCATCGATCCCTGGGTAAAACCCCTAGAGCAAGTAAAGAGTAGACTAGATTCCTTAGAACCATGAGAAGTAGAGACTTTGGTTGTGTTTTTTTTGGTTCCGTGTTTTTGCTGTTCCCTTAAACTGTCAACACTACTTCTAAGTACTGGGGTGGGTTTTGTTCCCTGATTTCCTAAGGTGGCCTGGCTGGACAAAATTGACAGACGCTATGCCTGGATAAAACGCCAGCTCGTGGACTACGAGGAGAAATACGGCCGAATGTTTCCTCGTGAGTGGTACATGACTGAGAGGATTGCAGTAGAATTTTGCCACATCACAAGGTAGATTCCAACTCTACTGACTTTGGTGTTCATTGCAATCAGTCTTCGTGTCTAGTGGTTCCTTGTTGTTTTGTGGATTGGAATCACTACCGATGTCTCCAAATGATGGACATCACCCTCAGATCCAATTATACCCACTCTCTGCTCCCAGCTTCACTCCAGGACTTCCTTTGGCCTAGCCCTTGCCTTGAACAGCCTGCCTTCTTGACTTCACCAACTCAAGACTCACCAACCAAGTTTAGCTACAGTGAGTCATTGCCCCACATTTTCCCCTATGTCTGTATCACACATACTATTTATAGTTATACATATCCACCATCAATTTGCTTTTCTGACTTTATAGATAGCTAGTTCCATTGGGACAGAGGTAGAATCTACTTCAGTGACATAGTAAACCATCAGGAAATACTTATTGAACAATTTTTCTCACCCTTAATACAGTATTTCTAATCTTTTGGTAGCTAATAATATTGGCATCTTAGTGTTTTAGGCATTTTAAAGATCTCATTCATCTCGTCTTCATTGTCCATGAGTGTAGCCCAGGGGCTAAATAATCCCTTTTTAAAAAAAGTTATATTTTATTGATTATGCTGTTACACTTGTCCCAGTTTTTCTCCTTTTGTCCCCCTCCACCCAGCACCTCACACTCCCTCAGGCAATGCCCCCACTGTTGTTCATGTCCACGGGTCATGTGTATAAGTTCTTCAGCTTCTCCATTTCCTGTACTGTATTTTACATCCCCATGTCTACTCTGTAACTACCTATTGTACTTCTTAATCCCCTCACGTCTTCACTCATTCTCCCCCACAACCCCTCCCATCTGGCAACCATAAAAATGCTCTCCATGTCCATGATTCTGTCTCTGTTCTTCTTGTTTGCTTAGTGTATTTTTTAAATTCAGTTGTTGATATGTATTTGTTGCCATTTTATTGTTCATAGTTTTGATCTTTGTCTTTTTCTTAAGTCCCTTTAACATTTCATATAATAGTAGTTGGGTGACGATGAACTCCTTTAGTTTTTTTCTTGTCCGGGAAGCTCTTTACCCTTCGATTCTAAATGTCTGCTGGGTAGAGCAGTCTTGGCTGTAGTTTCTGCTTTTCATGACTTTGAGTATTTCATGCCGGTCCATTCTAGCCTGCAAACTTTCTTTTGAGAAATCAGCTGGCAGTCTTATCAAAACTCCCCTGAAGGTAACTAACTTCTTTTCTCTTGCAACTTTTAAGATTCTCTCTTTATCATTAACCTTTGGCATTTTAATTATGGTGTCTTGGAGTGGACCTTTTTGCATCCATCTTATTTGGGACTCTCTGTGCTTCCTGGACTTGCATGTCTATTACATGGTTCCTTTATATTCAAGAATTAAAGCCCAAGAAGGTTAGATCAGTATATCTGTGACAAAAGCTAAAGCTAGAGTCAACTTTTTTTTTTTAACTTGCAGCTATACCAATACAGTGGTGGTAACTGTGTTTTATTAGTTATGTATTTCCTTCTAATAATTCACAGTTACATTAACTCCAGGTTAATAAAAACTTCCATATCTAAGCATAACTCAGCCACCTTAGAGTAATCCATGTTGGCACCTGTCTTAAAATCAGAGAATACAGTCAAGTTGCAAATTAAAGCACATTGTGCTGGGAGAAATGTTTTATGGGAAATTGGCTGTGGGTTTTATCTTTCAGTAGAATTTATTTTTATAGAGCAATATGAGGTTCACAGCGAAATTGAGAGGAAGAGACGGAGATTTCCCGCATACCCTTGTCCCACACATGTGTTGCCTCCCCCATTAACAACATCCCCCACCAGAGCGGTACATCCGTTACGATCGATGCACCTCCATTGGCACATGGTTATCACCCAGAGTCCATACGTTAGGATTTACTCTTGGTGTTGTACCTTCCGTGTGGTTGTTTTAAGAAACACACTCGCTAGCATAGATTTAGATAACCTTTCGTATTGATTCAAGGTCAGTTGTGGTTGTCACTTTCTAAGTCCTGATAAGAAAAGAAAGGTGAATTCCTTGAGAAATTGATAAGTAATTCTTTTCAGCCTGCAGATCGGTGACTTATAAGCTAACTCTGAGAAATGAAGTCTGCAGGAGACTGGCAGGATTCTAAAGCCAAGTAGCCTGCTATTGTGTTGGCTAATGGCAGCACTGCTGCTAAGCTTTCATTGTTTGAGTTTCGGCTAAAATCCTACAGACATTTAATTATCAAATAAGTTTAGTTTGATTTTGTCATTTGTTGTGGGGAAAGATGATCATAGCTCAGTTCTTACTAAGAAATCTTATATCACTGCCCTCCAACAACTTACACTCTGAAACAGAACACTGGAGAGGCACATAAACAGGCAGAAACCACGAAACACATACTTTTCACACAGGGCGTCTGGTCTCTCATGTGTATTTCCAGGGTTCCTGCTCTCTCTTCAGCGAGAAGGTCATTTCCTTGGAAGACTGAGGGTTTTGTTGTTTGGTAACTCATGACTTGTGAAGTTACACAGAAAAGTATGCATTGTTATAAGATACTGTTTCATATATATTATTAACAAAGCATTGAAAAATTTAAGTATTTAAAAATAGTAGTAACAATGTAAACCAATTGGTGTCCATAATCCTTGACTGGGGGATAATTTCACCTTAAAATTCTCTAACAATTGGTAACAGACCTCAGGATTTGAAATGGCCACACACTTTCTTTTTTAAAGATTTTATGTATTTATTTTTAGAGAGAGGGGAAGAGAGGGAGAAAGAGAGGAAGAGAAACATCGATGTGCAAGAAATACAACCATCGGTTGCCTCTCTCACACCCCCAACAGGGGGCCTGGCCAGCAACCCAGGCACGTGCCCTGACTGGGAATCAAACTGGAGACCCTTTGGTTCGCAGGCTGACATGCAATCCACTGAGCCAAACCAGCTAGAGCCATTTTTTAAAAAAATATACACTAAAACCATTTACTTTGTCTTATCTTGAATGATCCATTTGTTTGACAATATTCTTACCCCTTTATTTTAAAGGACAGAACTTGCCAAGATTATGCGTACCAGAGCTAAGGAAATTGAAGTGAAATTGCTTCTTTTTGCTATTCAGAGAACAACTAACTTTGAGGGATTTCTTGCAAAACGCTTCTCTGGCTGCACTCTGGCGGATGGAAGCCTGGTAAGACTTCTCAAGGGAGCCTGGAATGTGACCTCCGTGGAGGGGTGGCGGGCTTCACTTCAGTCTCTCACGGTGTGGTGAGTCCATCTGTGGGCTCTAGTGCTTAATCCCCTACTCCAGGGATTTCACCGAGTGTGCAAGTGCTGAAGGCACAGAGTACTTTCTATGGATTTAGTGTTTGTCTCTTTGCAACACTTCATGTTTTTAGAACAGCCATTCTTATAAGATACTGTCATCATTTTACCTAAGTATTGGCCCCATTTTATAGACTAGCAATTTCGTGGGTCAGAGGCCTCACTTAATTACTCACAAATACCATATTTATTAACTATCGTGAATTTTATTATAATTTGGGTATGTTTTTACTTTAGGGTTTGTCTTCTTAATGTGTCTGGTGAGTAAACCAGTTCATTGTGTCTCCCTAAACTTCAAAGCCATGTGCGCGGAATTCCATGTCAGAGAGCTGCCCAGAGAGGAGCAGGCAGAGGTCATCGGTCCGAGGACTGTGCACCTCCACTGGGGAGGTGAAACGCGGTGGTATTGGGTAAAACCATTTGATCTCCGTGTACCCAAAGACCAGGCCCAGAGTGTCTCTCTGAAAACCCTCTTGGAAACCCAGGCTCCCTGCACACACATCGATATGCTTTCTTCAGATTTCCATCCACGAGGAAACCAAATGTTTACAGTTTATAGTAATTTCTGTTTACATCATGGCACACGAAGACACTCGAGCTCCATGAATGCAGGAATCATGGCTGACTCAGCCCTGCTTCCTCGTCGCACGAAGAGTACACAGACCTCGTGCAGGCAGACAGGGGAGAGGAGGGCGGGAGGAGGCAGTCCAGGCTGAGAGAGTCATAGCTCATTAATTTCCTTTAAAACTGGTTTTTTTTTAAACTGCCAGTAGCAACAGAGAAGTGATATGGTTTGGTGGGACAGTCCTTGGATCAGCAATCTAGAG
>PVKM010044338.1:0-12270 GCA_004027735.1 Carollia perspicillata | reverse complement strand
CTCATCGATGTGAATAGTAAGCCAACTCTGGGCTCAGAAGAAATTAGCTTCACAGATAATCCATGTACTATGTGAAACTCTACCTTTCAAACATGACAAGTGAAAATCATGAAGCTGGATCTGAGGGTTACAATTTAAAATCAAACAAGCCAGCTGATATTTGAAAATGTATAGATGGCTCTAATTTTATTTAGTGACTTGAGCTTACATGTAGAGCCACTTAAAAACAGAAAGGAAACATGGCCCTTGTGATCAAATCTCCCTTCCACGTGCCCAAATGTACCAGATATGAATTGTGTGGACTCTCATTTCATTTAAAATCTGAAAGCAGCCTGCATTAACAAAAAGTGTGATAAGAAACATAATCATTGTCCTATATGCATATGATATTATTACCACAACTTAGGAGTGGTCTTAGTAAAGCAATGCCTCAGCTAATTATTGCTAAGAAAAAAAAGCCTACATATCAAATTTCCTAAAAGAAATTATAATTTTCAGCCCTGGCTGGTGTGGTTCAGTAGATTGAGTGCCGGCCTGCAAACCAGAGGGTTGCTGGTTTGATTCCCAGTCAGTGCACATGCCTGGGTTGCAGGCTGGGTCCCCAGTGGGGGATGTGTGAGAGGCAACTGGTAGATGTATCTCTCACACACTGACATTTCTCTCACACCCTTTCTCCCTTCCTTCCCCTCTCTCTAAAAATAAATAAATAAAATCTTTACAAAAATTTTATAATTTTCAGTCACTGTTCCCAACTTTTTATTGATGAATAGCATAAATCATTCCGTAGGGTACATATCATGGGATGTATTCTATAGCTAGTGTATCTGAGAGGACACGAGTAAGTTACATTTCTCAAAGCCAGGTTTTTCTTACTGAAGTGTATGTGTGCATGCATGTTATTGCTATTCTTGTGTGTTTGCCTTCTGTTTGCTTTTAGTAGCTGAGACAGTTATAACCACTTTAAAATATTTCCACTTAAAAATTTAATGTCATGCTTTATGAAATGGAGTTTTGATCTTCTATTTCTCTCAATGTTAAAGAAAGACCTAAAATACATGTCCAAAAAGAATCTTGGCCCGGTGTACAGATAGCCATACCCCCAACAAGAATAGTGATATTTTATCGAGCTCTCTACAAAGTACTTTAGATATTTTTTCTTTTTGTTTCTTTTTCTAAATTGTTGTTCAAGTACAGTTGTCTCTATTTTACCCCCACCACTCCCCCTTCCCCACCAATCCCCACTTTCAGCCTAAGACCTACCCTCTTTGGCTTTGTCCATGTGTCCTTTATACATGTTCCTTGATGACTCTTCCCCTTTTTCCACCTGTTATTACCTCCCCCCTCCCCTCAGGTTACTGTCAGTTTGTTCTTTAATTCAAATTCTCTGGTTATATTTTGCTTGCTTCTTTGTTTTGATGAATAGATTCCACTTACAGGTGAGATCATATGGTATTTGTCTTTCACCACCTAGCTTATTTCACTTAGCATAATCCTCTCCAGATCTATCCATGCTGTCACAAAAGGTAGGATGTCATTATTTCTTTCTGCTGCATGGTATTCCATTGGATAAATGTACCATGTTTTTTTGATCCACTCATTTACTGATGGACACTTAGGTTGCTTCCAACACCTAGCTGTTATAAATTGTGCTGCTATGAACATTGGGGTGCATAGGTTCTTTTGGTTTGGTGTTTCAGGATTTGTAGGGTATAATCCCAGCAGTGGAATCACCAGGTCAAAAGGCAGTTCATTTTTAGTTTCCTGAGGAAGTTCCATACTGTTTTCCACAGTGGCTGTACAAGTTTGCATTTCCACCAACAGTGCACTAGGGTTCCCCTTTCTCCACAACTTCTCTAACACTTGTTTGTTGATTTGTTTATGATGGCCATTCTGACCAGAGTGAAGTGGTATCTCATTGTGGTTTTAATTTGCATCTCTTTGATGGCTAGGGATGCTGAGCATCTTTTCATATGTCTCTGGGCCCTCTGTATGTCCTCCTTGGAGAAGTGTCTGTTCAGGTCCTCTGCCCATTTTTTAATTGGCCTGTCTGTCTTCCTAGTGTGGAGTTGTGTGAGTTCTTTATATATTTTGGAGATCAAACCATTGTCTGAGGTATCATTAGCAAATATATTTTTCCCATATGGTTGGTTCCCTTTTCATTTTGCAAATGTTTTCCAACAAAGAAGGCACCAACCTATAAAGCCCAAGTACAACAACAGAACCCACACAAATGGAAGAAAGGGCAACCCTAGAGTATCTAGACAAGGAGATCAAAGAGACCACACTATTGAGTCACACAGAACTCCTACCACAGAAGCTCACCCTACAAAGACTAGTGGTCTTTGGGTCCTTTTCATTTTGGTGATGTTTTCTTTAGCTGTTCAGAAGTTTTTTAACTTGACATAGTCCCATTTGTTTATTATTTCCTCTATTCCCCTTGTTCTAGGGGTCTTATCAGTGAAAATATTGCTGTGTGGAATATCTGAAGTTTTCCTGCTTATGTTCTCTTCTAGGACTTTTATGTTGTCACAACTTATATTTAAGTCTTTTAAGCACCATGGGTTTATTTTTGTGTATGGTGAACATTGATGGTCAAGTTGCATTTTTTTGCTTGTAGCTGTCCAGATCTCCCAACACCATTTGTTGAAAAGTTTTTAGTACAGATTTATTTTTATTTATTTTATTTTTTATTTTTAGTACAGATTATGCTTCTGCCCCCTTTGTCTTATTGAACATATAGACTTGGGTTTATTTCTGAGCTCTCTGTTCTGTTCTATTGATTCATGCGTCTGTTCTTATGCCAGTACCAGACTGTTTTGATTACTGTGGCCTTGTAATATAGTTTGATGTCACGTATGGTATTCCCTTCTATTTTGTTCTTCTTTCTTAAAATTGTTACAGATATTCAGAGTACTTTATACTTCCATATAAGTTTTTGAAATGTTTGTTCTATATCTGTGAAATATGTCATCTGTATTTTAATAGAGATTGCAAAGAATCTATAAATTGCTTTGGGTAGTATCAACATTTTGAAGATGTTAATTCTTCCAATCCATAAATGTGATATATGCTTCCAATTGTTCTTGTCTTCCTTAATTTTTGTATTCAGTGTTATGTAGTTTTCTGAGTACAGGTATTTTATCTCCTTGGTCAGGTTTATTCCTAGGTAGTTCACTGTTACTGTTGCTATAGCAAATGGAATTTTGACCCCAGATTTCTGTTTCTGATATTTCATTGTTGTACAAAAATGTCTTTGATTTCTGAATATTGACTTTGTATCCTGCTGTTTTGCCAAACTCACTTATTAGAGCAAGTAGTTTTTAGGTGGAGTCTATAGGATTTTCTATGTACACCATCATGTCATCCACAAACAATGACAGTTTTGCTTCCTCCTTTCCAATTTGGATGCCATTTATTTTTTTTCTTGTCTAATCACTGTGGCTAAGGCTTCAAATATATATTGAATAGAATTGTAAAAATGGACATTCTTGTCTGATCTTAGTGGAAACACTTTATCTTTTGCCCATTCAGTATGATGTTGGCTGTAGGTTTCTTGTATATGACCTTTATTATGTTGAGGTATGCTCCCTCTACTCCCACTTTGTTGAGTGTTTTATCATAAATGGGTGCCGTACTTTATCTAATGCTTTCTCCACATCTATCAATACAATCATGTGATTTTTGTCTTTCCTTTTATTTATGGGATGTACTGTGTTTATTGGTTTGTGAATATTGTACCATTCTTTCATCTCTGGGATGAACCCCACTTGAACGTGATTTATGATCTTTTTAATGTATTGCTGTATGCAGTTTGCCAATATTTTCTTGGGCATTTTGGCATCTATGTTCATCAGGGACATTGGCCTGTAATTTTTTTTCTTTGTTTGGGTCATTATCTTATTTGGGGATTAGGACAAAGCTAGCTTCCTAAAAAGAGTTTGGGAGTTTTCCTCTTCTTGGATTTTTTTAAATAGTCTGTGAAGGGTAGGGGTTAACTCTGCCTAAAATATTTTCAAAAATTCTCCTGTGAAACTGTCTTGTCCACAGCTTTCATGTGCCTGGAGTATTTTAATCAATGCTTCAATTTCACGAGCTTTAATCAGGCTGTTCAGGCTTTTTGCTTCTTCTTCATTTAGATTTGGAATATTATATTTTTTCCAAAAATTTGACCATTTCACCCAGCTTTTCAAATTTCTTGGCATATAGTTTTTCACAGTAATTTCTTACTGCCCTTTCTATTTCAGTGGTATCAGTTGTAATTTCTCCTCCTTCATTTCTGATTTTATTTTTTGGGGTCCTCTCTCTTTTTCTTGATGAGTCTGCTTAAAGGCTTTTCAATTTCATTTTTCTTTTCAAAGAATCAACTTCTGGATTTATTGATCATTTGAATTGTTCTTTTAGTCCCTGTGTCATTTAATTCTACTCTGATCTTGGTTATTTCCTTCCTTCTACTCAGTCTGGACTGTTTGTTTTCATTCTTGTTTTTTTTTTTTGTTGTTGTTGTTGTTGTTTTAGGGCTAGGTTGTTCATTTGAAATGTTTCTATCTTTTTTAAATAGGCTTGCAATGCTATGAGCTTCCCCCTCAGGACTGCCTTAGCTGTGTCCCATAAGTTTTGGGCTGTTCCGTGTTCATTTTCATTGTTTCCAGGAGCATTTTGATTTCTTCCTTGATCTCATTATTCACCCATTCATTGTTTAATACATCCTATTCAATCTCCATAAATTTGAGTGTTTTTGAGTTTTTCTTTGAGGTTGGTTTCCAGTTTCAAGCCCTTGTGGTCTGAGAAAATGCTTGATATAATTTCAATTATCTTGAATTTGTTGAGATTGTTTTGTGTCCTATCATGTGGTTTATCTTTGAAAATGTCCCATGTGCATTTGAAAAGAATGTACATTTTGCCTCTCTCAGCTGAGATGATATAT
Organism: Carollia perspicillata; assembly: GCA_004027735.1. Classification (NCBI taxonomy): domain Eukaryota; kingdom Metazoa; phylum Chordata; class Mammalia; order Chiroptera; family Phyllostomidae; genus Carollia; species Carollia perspicillata. Next base: position 7,346 of record PVKM010044338.1, on the reverse strand, counting down.
ATATATAATCTCCATTTGGTGTAGTGTATCATCCAGTGCCTCAATACCCTTTTGATATTTTGTTTGGTAGATTTATCCATTGTTAATGGTGGGGTGTTGAAATCCCCAAGTATAAATGTGTTGCTGTCTATGTCTTTCCAGAAGTCCTCCATAATTTTCCTTATATATTCCAGTGTTCCTGTATATGGTGCATACATGTTTATATTGTTTATGTTTTCTTGATGGATTCTTCCCTTGTGTTTTATGAAGTGTCCTTCTGGGTCTCTTTTTATAGCCTTTGTTTTGAAGCCTCTTTTGTCTGATATAAGTATTTCTACCTTAGCTTTTTTTGTTGTCCATTTGCTAGGAATATTTTCTTCCAATCCTTCACTTTCAGTCTGTGTAGGTCTTTTTTTCTGAGGTGGATCTCTTATAGGCAGCATATGCCTAGGTCATGTTTTCTTATCCCTTCAACTACCTTATGTCTTTGGATTGAAGCATTTAATCTATTTACATTTCAGGTTATTATTGATAGGAACTTATGCATTGCCATTTTATCCCCTTTGTACCTGTGTTCCTCTCTTACTCACTCTTTTCCTCCCTCTTCTTAAAGCAGTCCCTTTAGCATATCTTGTACTGCTGGTTTGGTCGAGGTTTATTCTTTCAGCCTTCTTTTGCCTGGGAAACCTCTTATTTTGCCTTCCATTACAATTGAAAGCCTTGCTGAGTAGAGTAGTCCTGGTTGCAGGCCTCCATGCTACTGTGGTCAGAATACTATGGTCTTTATGTAATTTTAGTTTTAACTTTTGAGACCTCTGTTATAGTATAACATGATCTATTCTGGAGAATGTTCTTTGTGTTCTGGAGAATAACATATTGTCTGCTGTGTTCAGGTAGTGTTTTCTGTAGATCCCCTTTAGGTTTACTTGATATAGAATGCTGTTAAAGTCCTCTAATTCTTTGTGTATCATCTGTCTAGTTGTTATATATTTTTCAAAAGTGTGTATTGAAGTCATAAGTAATTATTTTTGAATTGTTTATTTATTCTTTCAATTCACTATGATTTTTTTGCGTCATATATTTTAGGACTCTGTTGTTGGATGCATATATGGGATATAGTCCTGAAGGTTGCTCAGGTCCAATCTATTCCAAAGTAATAAGAGAACGTATTCATACCTCAGGAATAAATTTAACCAGATCTGTTCATGACACTCTTGAGGGAAACTTGGGGTAAAATTCCAGTTGTTGAATGGTTTAGTTCAGTGGGTTTGTAATAAGTTTAACAACTGTATACTAAAAGTGTTAATTAGTGGGTTTATGTAAACCTGAAGAACTCTGTCCTTCAGTACCTCCTGTCCAATTTTTAATTAATGACCTAGGTAAAAATATAAAAGGTTTGCATGTTAAATCTGTGGATGACAAGAGCTGAGAGCAATAGAAAATACAGTGGCTGCCAGATTTAGGATAAGAAACCATCTTAAGTGAGAGGAAGATGGCAGTGATGTAGGTGGTAGCTGGGTCCACTTGTTCGTGCACCCAACTGGGACACATAGATGATCTTCTGGATAACAGAATGAACAGCCAACAGAATCTGAGCTGATATGAAGTTTGGAAGTCAAAGTGTTCAGAGGAGGCTTCAAAATGACTGGTAAGGAGATTTTGTAGGCTGATGACAAGGTCCCTAGACTGTGTGCCAGAGATGGGGGCTGCCGCAGGAGCATTGAAGGACAGCTGGGTCAGCAATAGCCACTGAGTGTCTCCCTACCCTCCCAGAGCAGGGAAGACTCATACCTGCACCAGCAGAGAGCTGGATGCATAAAGTCGCTGTGAAGATAAAAAGGCAGTAAGTGACACACAGCCTGTGGCATGCCCCAGCTGGAACAGTACCAGAGAAATTAGGGAGTCAGGTGACACCTGGAGCTGAGAGAAGAGATGGGCCACGACTGACTGTGACCCAGATAGACTCTGGGCTGGTCAGATACTTGGACTATGTGGAAAGCTAGGTTCTTGTTAGGAGCAGCAGGAGGTACCCAATGGGACATTTCTGAAAAATAAAAATAAAAAAGTAAGCATCCATGTAGGGACCTCATACATGAAGTGGCTGGGCCACCATTTGCTTCCATTCAGTGCAACTCAAAGACTGATAACAAGGGTCACCAGACTAGGTGGATTATAAGCACCAGCCTGGCACAAATGTGCAGAGTAGACAGTGTGTGTCGCACAGTGCTTGCAGGGCAGGGGCTGGAAACTGGGCACCTGTGATTATTGCAGCCCAGAATGAGCCCCCATCCTCGTGGAACCACAGGAATAGGAAAAAACAAAGCCTAACCCCTCTGTGCCTGCAGGATCCAGGAAGACCTGCAAAAGTGCTTTGGCAGATGTAAAATCAGCAGGAGGTTTTTTTTTTTTTTTTTTTTCGAGAATAGACAATAAGACCTAGAGCTGTGAGAAAACCAGAGATAGATCCAGAAAGAAGTCAGAAGGTAGTCAGAACACCAACAGCTGAGACAAATTTCAGTTTGCTATTCTTCAGAACTTGCATGCTTTTTAAATTTCTCATTTTCATTTATTTAGCTTTATTTTGTTTGTTTTTATTGTTTGATTTGTTTTTTTAATTCTCTCATTCGTATTGCATTGTAATTGTTCTTCTTTCACTTCACTCATATTCCAAATAACACAGTACTCTTGGTCTTTTACTTTTTATTCTTTTTAGTCAGATTATATATTTCTTATCATACTGTTGTTATTCCAAATCCTACACAGCATCGTTCCCAGGTCTTAATCCATTTCGCCATCTTCCTGAGATTTATTACTGTTGTGTTTAACTTCATTTTCTCTCACACTATGCCATGTTTCTCCCTTTTTCTCTCTATTTCTCCTCCCTCTAACCTTGCATAAGCACTCTCCTGTCTTAAGTCAGCTCACATTCCTTTTTCTTTCTAATTAAGAGACTTACTCCTTTTCACCTTTTATAAACAGAGGCTAATTGAGTGAAATATCATGGTTATTGCTATACTTCTCCAAAAGAACTCCTATTTATTCACTATTTGTTTGTACTTTAAATCTCATAGAATATTCTCCCACTGTCTTACTCCATTTTGCCTTCACCCTGACCAAGATCAATTGAGTAAGGAATTTTATTTCATTGTTTTCTTTCTCTTTGTTTTTTCTTTTCTTTTCTTCCTTTATTCCCCCTCTCTCAACCTGGACTTTACTCCTTACTCTTATTAGTTTGCTTCCCCCACCCTCTTATAATCATTTTTCTTTACTGTAGACAACTCATATTCACTTTTTGCTTTTCTACAACATTCTTATTCTCATTACACCTTAATTAAATTTCATTCAGAAGTTGCTGCTATCAACCATGCTGTGTTTCTTTTGCAATTTTTTCTCCTGTTGTTCCAGTACTTTTTCAATTTTACTTCAAACATTATAGTATACACTTACCTTTTCTTATCCCATTGTTCCCATCACCCTTTTCTGTTTTACTTCTGTTATAAATTTTGCTCTCTCCCTTTCTTTGTTTCAGTTCCACCACAGCCCTTACCAGTTCTCCTCTCCTTACCACACAACATTTTACCCTCTTTTAGTCATCCCATATTCCCTTTGTCATATCTTATAATATCCATGATCTCTATTCACCTTCTTTTAATCTTGGTTCAATTGCAGTAGAGACTGCTGAAGTACTAGGGGGATTCTTTTTCCTGGAGCAGATTTGGTTGTCTGGTAATACTATTTTGTTAACCAACACATATACTACAGCATACCAGACAAGGTGAGAGTTGTGACTACCAGTGAGCCTGCTAGAGGGGAGAACCCACGAACAAAGAGGCCACCGAGAGACAAAGCCTGAGTACAACAAGAGAGCCCACACAAAGAGAAAAAAGGGCAACCTTAGAGCCTCCAGACAAGGAGATCAAAAAGACTGCACCACTGAGTCCCACAGAACCCCTACCACAGAAGTACACTCTACGAAGTTACCTGGCAAAGAATAACATTGGGAATCACAGAAACAAACAGAAAGAGTCACCTAAAATGGAGATACAAAAAAAAAAAAAAAAACCCACAATCAAAAAGAATGGAAGATTCCCCAGGAAAAGAACAAAATGAAATGGAGGCAAGCAAACTATCAGATATCGAATTGAAAAGAATGATTATAAGGATGCTCAAGGAACTGATTGACAACTACAAGTAACTTAGTGGCAACTACAATAGTATGAAAAAGGAAATGGAAACTATAAATAAGAACCACAAAGAAATGAAGAATAAAATACCAGAAATAAAAAATACACTAGAAGGAATTACAAGCATGCTGGATGGAGCAGAGGACTGCATAAGTGAGCTAGAAGACAAGGTAGAAAGAAATATTCAAGTAGAGGAACAGCAAGAAAAAAGACCTAAAAATATGGAGATAGCTTAAGGGAACTGCAAGAAAACAAGAAACACAACAACGTCTGAATCACAGGAAAACCAAAAGGATAAGAAAAGGAACAAGGGATATAAAACCTGCTTGAAAAAGTAATGATAGAAATCTTCCATAATCTGGAGACTGAAAACCTACACAATTAAAAAAAAAAAAGCCACATAAGTTCAGGAAATACAAAGGCTCCCAATCAAGATGAACCAAAAGAGGCCTGCTCCAAGACACACCATAATTAAAATGCTAAATCTTAAAGACAAAGAAAGAATCATAAAGGCAGCATGGGAGCAACAGGAAGTAACATAAAAGGGAGCCACAATAAAGCTAGCAGCTGACTTCTCAACAGAAACTCCTCATGCCAGAAGAGAATGGCAACAAATATTCCAAGTAATGAAAAGCACAGGCCTGCAACCAAGACTACTCTACCAGCAGGGCTCTCAAATAAAATGGAAAATAAAATAAGGACTTTTCCAGACAAAACAAGGCTAAAAGAATACACCTCCACCAAACCAGCATTGCAATATATGCTAAAGGGACTGCTTTAAAAAGATGAAGGAAAAGAATGAGAGACAGAAGAACATAGGTACAAAGGGTGAAGAAATGGCAATGAATAAGTACCTATCAATAATAACCTTAAATGTAAATGGATTAAATGCTTTAACCAAAAGACATAGAATAGCTGAATGGAAAAGATAACATGACCCACACATATACTGCCTACAAGGGACTCACCTCAGAACAAAAGACCTACACACACTGAAAGAGAAGGGATGGTAAAAATATTCCAAGCAAATGGACATAAAAAAAAGTTGGGGCAGCAATACTTCTATCAGACAAAATATACTTCAAAACTAAAGCCATATAAAGAAACACTGAAGGGCACTTCATAATACTGAAGAGAAGTATCCAACAAGAAAATATGAACATTATAAACATATATGCACCCAATATAGGAGCACTAAAATATATATGGAAAATCTTGGAGTACTTTATGAAGGAGACAGACAGCAACACCCTTATAGTAGGGAATTTTAACATCCCACTATCAACAATACATGTATCTTCCAAACAAAATCTCAGCAAGGACATTGCATCATTGAACAGTGCCCTGGATGAAATGGAGTTAATTGATACATATCAGTTTTATATATATCCTTCCACCCCAAAGAAGCAAAATACACATTCTTTTCAACTGCATATAAAATACAGAACACTTTTCAAAGATAAACCACATGCTAGGGCACAAAAGAAAGTCAACAAATTAAAAATGGTTGAAATTATCTCAAGCATTTTCTCAGATTACAAGGGCTTAAAACTGGAAACCAACCTCAAGAAAAATCTCAAAAACAGTGAAATTCATGGAGACTGAATAATATGTTATTAAACAATGAAAGGGTTAATAATGAGACCAAGGATGAAATCAAAAGTTTTCTGGAAACAAATGAAAATGCACACACAACAATCCAAAACCTCTGGGACATAGTGAAGGCATTACTGAGAGGCAAGTTCATATCAATTCAGGCCTACCTAAAAGATAAAACATTTCAAATAAACAACTTAGCCTTACACCTACAACAACTGGAGAACAACAACAAACAAATCCAAGAGTAAGCAGAAGGAAGGAAATAACCAAGATCAGAGAGAATTACACGACATAGAGGCTAAAAGAACAATTCAAAGAATTAATAAATCCGTGAGGTAGTTCTTCAAAAAAGATAAACAAACTAGACAAGCCTTTAAGCAAATTCATCAAGAAAAAAAGAAAGAGGACCCAAATAAATACAACCAGAAATGAAAGAGGAGAGATTATAACTGATATGACAGAAACACAAAGGCTTGTAAGAGATTACTATGAAAAACTATATGGCAAGAAATTAGAAAACCTGGGTAAAATGGACAAATTTCTAGAAAAATATAATCTCCCAAAACTGAATGAAGAAGTAGAAAGACTGTATAGACCAATAACAACTACTGAAATTGAAGCATTAATCAAAAAACTCCTGGCACACAAAAGCCCTGGACAGAACAGTTTCACAGGAGAATTTTACAAAACATTTCAGGAGAAGCAAACCCCTATTCTTCTCAGACTCTTCCAAAAAATCTAAGAAGGAGGAAGACTCCAAAATTCTTTTTATGAGGCCAGCATCATCCTAATCCCAAAATCAGATAAAGACACATAAAGAAAAACTACAGCCAATATCTGATGAATATAAACACTAAATTTCTTGCAAAATATTGGCAAGCCTTATCCAGCAATACACTAAAAAGATCATACACCATGATCAAGTGAGATCCATCCCAGGGTTGCAAAGATGATATGATATTTGTAAATCTACAAACATAACACATCACATACAAAAGGAAAGACAAAAATCACATGATATCAATAGATGAGGGAAAAGCATTTGATAAGGTCCACCACAAATTTGTGATAAAAACACTCAGCAAAGTGGGAGTAGTGGGAGCATACCGTGGGGGAACATTGCACAAGTCCCCCCATCTGTCACAGATGAAAATAAAACTACCAAGACATGATCTGCTTCGGGAGCAGAGGTGGTCAATCTCTCAAAGGAGAAGGACCAAGAGCCCCTTCCTCAATGGCTTTTTATTAGGTTTGTAACACAGGAATACAGGTAAAGCTCATCAGACAACGTCAGGCAGCAAGGATCAGGCAATAGATAACATTTCAAAGAAATCTGAGGGCTTAATCTGAGTCAATGTCTGTCAGGAAAGGGGGTTGCAAAAACTTTGGGAGACATACTCATTTCCTGCTCAGACCCTTATCATATGAATAAAAGCACTCTTAGCAAAGCAGGCTTCACAGGACTTTATGAATTCTTTCTTATTCCAAATCACCCTGGAACCCGCTCTAGCTGGCAGAGGGCTGCACTGCCCCCTGTCACAGGTTTTTAGGTTTAAGTGGATTAGAGCCAGAAAGCGCTTCTCC
>PVKM010044337.1:0-12269 GCA_004027735.1 Carollia perspicillata | reverse complement strand
CTTGATACTCAGTGTCCATTTTATTTTACCTTAAAATTTTAACAAGAAATTATGGCTAGCCTGTTACTTTCAAAATGTCTCATTCAGAGGAAAATATTTATCACCAATCTTTAGTGTGTTGTGGCTCAGAATATTTTCCCAACAGACTTTAAATTAATTTTATTTTTTCTTTTGACTCATTTTTAAAGAAGTATCTACTAAGGGTTACAGAGAAATAATAGAAGATAATTTTTTATGATTTCAAACAAATTATTATATCTGTAGTATGATGCTACAACTTTAAAAAAATTATATCTCTTAGCTAGGTCTTGAGGATTATCCTAATCATAATTTTAATGTATAAGCTAAGTCAATAGGACTTTTGTTTTTATTGCAAGGAATAAATAATATTCAAGAGACCTAAGACTATAGGTAGTTCTGAACCTGGGGTTGGCAGGATATCTCTTTTACGTGTGATATTGGACGGGGCCCCAGCCACAGTAGTGACCAAAATAATTTGAATTATTGGTGAAAATCACAAAGGCTCTATGATGTTTCACAGTTTTTCAGTGCCTATGATGTGCCAAACTCTATGCTAAATGTTTTACTTACCTCATTTAATCCTCACATGTACTTTGTGGAAAAGTTCCTATGTCCAATGCACAGATGCAGGAACTAAGGCACCCAGAGTCCACTTGATTTGCCGCAAACATACCATTACTGGAAGAGCAATAACTCCAACACATTCTCTCGGATATCAAATTCCATTCTCTAATCCATCTTGTAAGAAAAAATTATCATGCTGAAAAAGATTTTATTTCATTTTTCAAATCATTTTTCTTCCTGTATCTACAGAGTCACATTAAACGTTTTCCGGAGTCCTTTCTTTCTTAGTTTGTTCTATGAGCTTAGAAAAGTAAACAATCAGCACTAAATGGAATCTGTTTTATTTTGAAATAAATTTTATCACAAAATAGAACCAAATTACTTAGGAATGTTTCTGAAAGGAAGGGACATGTAATAGGGTATTGATTGAGGTGTTACAACAATGAAACTTGAAATAACAGTGGCTAAATGGAGAGAACATTGTATTTCTTTCTCAGGTTATCACCTGATCAAAGGCAATTCCAGCTAAGTATGGTGTCCATATTACAATTTCTTCTATTTTATTACACTGCTTGGTGCCATTCAGGGATGCTGCTCTGGCCCCAGCCTGCTAATCTGCATGGAAGCTATAAGGCAGGGTGACTAGAAAAGGCAAGGAGCACACAACTTACCTTTAAGGTCGCAGTGGGAAAGTTGGACACATCATACATACACCACAAAAAATTTATCCATACGGTCTGCCCAGCAAAAGAAGTTTGTAAAATGTAATAATCTCCATCTGGCCAATCAGGTACTTAGCAAAATCCTTGTATGACATGACAAAGGAATACCAGATAATTGTGTGAAAACAAAAGGAAATGTCTTTTTAAATTGTTGTTTTGGACAGATAATCCATAGTTGAGTCTACAACTAAATTGCCCCAGTATTCTGTTTGCTTAGGTAGATCAGGCACAGATAGAGTATATCCTAAAGAAAAAACAAGGTGAATTTTTGTTTTAGAAACATTTTATATGCTAAATATAAGTAAAATAAATATAAATAAAAAAGGCTAAGTAGTATTCCAATAAAATAAAAAAAAAACTATAAGCACTTAATTTCAATTCTGGAATTTTCTGTAGGTTAGTATTGGAGTTTTTTCATTGGTTCTAAAGTTATGTCTTGAGTACCAAAATATATAGGCATTTTTTCCTTATTTAATCAGTTTTTTTGCATATGAAAGAAAAGTATCTACTTACTATGTAGTGCCATGGTTTCTAAATTTGCAATATAAGTGCTCCTTCAGTGTCAGGAAAGTACAACGATATGATCCAAGGACTAAAAAGTTATTCTTTCTTACTAGTATGTGCTTGTATTTTATGTATAAGCTATCATGAATTCGAGGAGGGTGAGAATGGTGTGGAAAAGTAGCTAAAAGTTGTTCATATATCTTTAACAAGAAATGGTGCGTAACTGACAAGGCTGCACTCACTGTTCCCAGGTTCCATATTTGCATTTTGACTTTTAAAAAGTTAACCCTGGTGCACTGTTGGTGGTAATGCAGACTGGTGCAGCCACTATGCAAAACAGTATGGAGTTTCCTAAAAAACTAAAAATGTAACTGCCTTATGATCCCACAATTCCCCTTCTGGGATTATATCCAAAGAAATGAGAAACACTGATTCGAAAGAATATATACACCTCTGTGTTCATTTTACAGTAGCCAAGATTTGGAAGCAGCCCAAGCGCCTATCAGTAGTTGAGTGGATAAAAAAGTTGTGGTATGTTTACACAATGGAATACTACTCAGCCATAAAAAATAAAATATCTGTAAATAGGTTTTACCTTTTATGACATTATAAATGGAGCTGGAGAGTATTATGCTAAGTGAAATAAACCAGTCAGAAAAAGATAAGTACCAAATGACTTCACTTATATGTTGAATATAATTAACAAAATAAAGTAACAAATAAAAAGGAGACAAATTCATAGATACAGAGAACAATCTGACAGCTATCAGAGGGGATAGTAATTGGGGGACTGTGTGAAAAAAGTGAAAGAATTAAGAAAAGAAAAAAAACTCAGACACAGACAATATTGTGGTTATTAGCAGAGGGAAAGAGGGGTAAGGGGGGTAGAAGAGGGTGAATGGTGGATAATGATAATGGAAAGAGACTTGTTTTGGGGTGGTGAACACAAAATCCAATATACAGATGACATATAGAATTATACACTGGAAACTATATAATTTTACTCTCCAAAGTCACCCCAGTAAATTAATTTAAAATTAATAAAATAACATAGAATGTCTGTAGAATAGGTTACTTCCTAAGTGTGTGCATGTTTTTTTTTGAAGATACACAAACACACTAATACACATGTGTAGTATGTATCAGTTGTAGTATTGGCATTAGTCATAGAGCTCCATCTAGTGTTTACAGATATTGCAAATCACAGGTAGATTTGTTTTCTTATTTAATAATAAATCATTTTAAAAATAAATTTCTTTAATTAGCTATATTTACATTCCCACCTGATCTCATCAATGCAAGAAATAGAGAAATCTGAAAAGATTATCTTAAATGATGACAACTTTTTCATATTCTTATTGTAATATAATAGACTGGACTTAGAAATTCTAAGTAATTATAACTAAATATATAATTGATGCTTAATTACAGTCAAATAACCATTATTGATTCTCAGAAGAAAAAAAGTAATTTCTTTTTAGCTGAATTTTACAAATATCTAGATTTTTGCTATATCACTCATTTTACTTTGTCTATGGAGAAACTCTCTGTTTCCACTGAAATTAATTAAGACCACAATTAAGAATGCTAAACACAAAATACCTACAGTGCTATTCAATATTTAATATAGTGTCAAAACTAGGTCACTCTGACATAATACAAAATTAGTTTTCTTAATTCTTTTAGTTTTGAGAAATGTTAGTGTGTACCTATAGGATTTTAGCAGATAAAAATGACTTTCATTGAAATGAATCATAGTAACAATTTTGTTCACCTAAAATATTGCAAATTTTAAGGTATAGAATACACTCATTTGTTAATCATCATTTAATATATAGAAAATGTAGTTTTTTATGTCAAGTTTCATATGTAATTCTATTCATTCATTAATTCATTCACTTATTCAATAACCTTCTAGTATATGCTAGATATTTTATTTAGGTATACTGGAAGAGATTACTAATTATTCCTCTGTATACATTATTTTACCTTTCCTTTTAGCAATACAATCCACTTTGTATATAAGATTTTGTTTGGCACCTAACCACCTAACCACCATTCCTAGCCTATTTTGCATATGAGTACAGCCCTAAACTAAATTTAAACCAGTAGATGTAAGCATATGTTATTGTTTATATTCTGCATAACTTCTAGGTCATCTATAAAACTAAAACTTTTGTCCCAACACTGGCTCTTTTTTTTTCTGCAGAAAGTAAAGAAGACAAGAGCCACCTTCAATCATGTAGATGAGAATCACAGCCAAGAAGAAGGCAGAATAAAGCAATGAGACAGCCTGGGTCCCTAATGACTTCACATACTAGTGATTTTCAACTTTTTTCATCTCATGGCACACAAACTCATTACCAAAATTATGTGGCACGCCAAAAGATATTATAATTTTTGATGATTTGACAAAAAATAGGTATAATTTTGAGTCATTCACAGTGGTAGTGTTGTTTTAGATGTTGTCATTGTTTTATTTTATTTGACAATCTAAGGAAAAAGAGGTCAGTGACCCTGACTAAACAGCCAGGTATTGCATGGTTAAAGATTCTGGTAGCACACTGGTGTGCCTGTCATAGCATACCTGTTGAAAATTGCTGCCAGGGAGCACAACCACCTGACCAGCTGGACTGGGTCACGCGAGAGAAGTAAATCTCAGAAGTAATCAAGCAATTCTGTACCTTTGGATCAGACATCTTGTTAGAATGGGTTTCATTGAACAATAACTAAATAAGTATCCAAGATAAATAAAACATAGTTTCTGACATAAAAAACCCTTTCTTGAGTGAATGAGCCAGACAAATGGGGAACTGTATATAAAAGAGAATCCTCCTAGTGATAGATGTCTGTACAAGTGATGTGGTCACCCAAATTCTGTCTTGAGGAATTAGAGAAGGTTTCAAATGGGTAATAGTATTTAAGCTTGATCATGAAATAGCAGTTTAAGATCATTGTATTAAGAAATAGGCAAAAAGACTTCTGATCCAGATGGATAGGTAAACAAGCTCCACCTCCTCATGCAACCACAGAAAGAAATACAACTAGACCTCAAAATAAATAGCACCCAGAACCATCAGAAAATCCAGCTGTAAGGAAGTCGGACAACCAAGGCTTTAAAGAAGTCACATTTATCCAGATGGGTAGGAGAGGCAGAGGCATGGAGGTGGGTGGAGATGGGAAAAGAGATGGCAGTGGCAGAACCCGCGGTCCAACATACATGTGCAGTGGATAAAAATTGGGAGGCATACCTTGGGAGCCAGTGATCCCAGCCCCAGGCCATACTGCACAGTACAGTGTTCCAATGTCAGGAATATAAATCCCTATAACTTCTGTCTGTAAAAACCAGTGGTGTTTGGAAGAAACTGCTGGATTTTCAGAAGACCTTACTTAAGGGTCTGCACAAACTTAAAATGTACACAAACCCACTCACTCTGGGATTCGGCATTAGGGAAACAGCTGGAAGGACACCAGTTGCATAAGGCAAGTGCCAGGCAAACCTCCAGAAGCCAGGTAGTGGCAATGTCCCCTCTCTAAATCCTCCCCTCAACACCAAGCCACAAAGCAGTGAAGCAGGTTGGCCCTCCCCGACAATTACTTAAGGCTCTGCTCCAAAAAATTTACAGGTACCTTTTCTACAATAGGCTACACTATTAAGATGAGAGTCAAAGAAGCTCTACCTAATACACAAAAACAAACACAGGGAGGCTGACAAAGAAATATGGCTCAAATGAAAGAACAAAACAAAACCCTAGAAAAAGAACTAAATGAAATGGAGATAACCAACTTATCAGATTCAGAGTTCAAAATACTGACTATCAAAATACTCAAAGACCTCATTGAGTATGGCAACAAAATAAAAAAACTCAGGAAGTAATGAAGGTTACACTTAGTGAAATAAAGAAAAACTTATAGGAAACCAGGTAGAGGGGATGAAGCTGGAATTCAAATCAATGGCTTAGAACAGAAGGGAGAAAAAAAGCATTCAACCAGAATAGGAAGAAGAAAAAAGAATTCTTTTTAAAACATGAAGATAGTATAAGGTGCCTCTGGGACATCTCTAAATGTATAAACGTCTGAATCATAAGGATGCCAGAAAGAGAAGAAGAAGAGCAAAAAATTGAAAACTGACTTGCAAAAACAATGAAAGTAAACTTCCCTAATTTGGCAAAGGAAATAGACATACAAGTCCTAGAAACACAGAGAGTCCTAAACAAGTTGGACCCAAAGAAGACCACACCAATTACATCATAATTAAAATGCCAAAAGTAAAGATAAAGAGAAAATCTTAAAAGCAGCAAGAGAAAAGCAGAAGGTTGCCTACAAAGGAGTTCTCATAGTCACTTGATTTCTCAAAAGAAACTTTGTGGGCAAGAAGGGACTGGTAAGGAGGATTCAAAGTGATGAATGGCAAGGACCTGCAACCTAGATTACTGTATCCAGCAAAGCTATCATTTAGAATGGAAGGGCAGATAAAGCGTTTCCTAGACAGGGTAAAGTTAAAGGAGTTCTTCATCACCAAGTCATTATTACATGAAATGTTAAAGGGACTTATTCAAGAAAAAGAAGATAAAAACTATGAAAAATAAAATGGCAGTGAACTCACAATGATCAACAACTGAATTAAAAAAAAGAAAAAGAAAACCTAAACAAACAACCAGAACAGGAACTGAATCATAGATTTGGAGATCATTTGCAGGATTGTCACCTGGTAAAGGGAAGGGGAAGAATAGAGGGAAAGGTCTAAGGATTAAGAAATATAAATGGCAGGTACAAAATAGACAGGAAGATGTTAAGAATAGTATAGGAAATGGAGAAGCCCAAGAACGTACATGCATGACACATGGATGTGCTGGAGGGAATGGGGGTATGGGTGGGGGGGCAGAGGGGGAAATTGGAACAACTGTAATAGCATATCAATACACTATATGAAAAGAAGAAATAGAAAGTATGGTTAGGAAGAACTTTACAGATCAATGGAAGATCACTTAAAAAGGCCTGGGGAAGACAGTCCAGTATAAATAGCATTTAGGAGATAGAAAGTTACAGATGAGTCAGAGAAAGAGGCAAGTAGCTCATAGGATCTTGGGAAAAGAAGTATGGTAGTTTTCTACTAGCCTATTAAAGAGTTTTAAATTCATTAAAGGTAATTAGTATTTCACTCCACAAGCAACACATTTTCAACAAAGAAGTGATGTGAACTTGCAATCTATGACACAATTTAGTGTTGATATGTTATACATGGTATCAACAATGGTAAAAGAGAGTACTTTTTGGTTTTTTAGTATATATAATATTTCTACATAATGGGAAATTTTCTGTAGTTTTGAAGGTACTCAGCTAGGAAGGGATAACACAGAGGGATAAAAGCCATCCTGCTCTCACAGATATAAGAAATCTATACCATTTTCATTCCAAACAGTAGGAAATATTGACAGTAATTGGAGAACTCTTGAGTTAATATTTTTTCTGCTTTGGTCCACAGCAGTCAGTGCAACTGAAATTCTGGAATAATTAAATATAGTATTGCCTTTCACAAGTTCAGGGCCATCAGCAATTGGTATTTTGAATATATTTGCATATGTTTTGCTTCATCTGTATAAACAGCAGTAGAGAAATAGATAGAAGCAAACTTACTAAAACAATATAAAAATACTAGTCACCACATAGTTTCAGCCACACAAGAGAAATATTACGGCATAATGTCAAGAAAACGATTACTATATCCTTTTCCCACTGAACTACATAAATGTTCAAAGAAGAATGTTTCTACTTCTCTCTCTTGCCATCACATTTTTCACATTATAATAATGCATTTCCATTTAGTGTCAACGAAGAGAATCCTCGATCCTAGATTTCAGGGGTTAGTTAGGCTTCTCCAAATTGGAAAGCTGAGTCTCCAGTCAAAAAGGATTTGATAATACGTGGAATTAATGATTGCCAATCAGTGAGAAACTGAAATAAATCAGAGAATAAGCCCAATGACATACGTTTGCCAAATCAATGAGTTCTCACGGTTGGAAATTTAATTGACTATTAGGCCAACTTTTTCAAAACTGTCATACTATCAAAGATAATCTCAGACACTGTACAGCTGTACGTGAAGGCCAGACTGCAATCCAAGACACAGTAATTGGCAAACAGTGCAAACCAGCTGTCTATCCAGTCTTGATATGATGCTGCTTCTTCGTGGTATAACTTAACAATCTCTGAAAGCTCTTGCAGTCTGGTAGGTCACAGAGTTTTCAAAGTGTATCTTTATCTCCTCAGGCAAAACTTCTTAAAATATAGAAAGGCATGTGGAAATGTATGTGAATATTTCGGTGAAGATTTAACATTCTAAAAGCACTCAAAATATTTTGTTTTCATTTAGAGACAGTTAAAGCTACAGATACAAGATTAATTTAAGCAGATAAAATAAAAATAGTCCAAGATTTGCTACACATTTCCTGAAGAGTTACTTTTTGTGCATAATTTGAAAGTAGATATAATATTGGTATTTGAGATATAAGGTCAGCTCATATAATTTCAAAAATACTTTTAGATTAGTAGAATTAGTCTCATGTACCTAGAAACAAATATGAATAAAATTTCTTGATGAACAAGAATAAAGTCAATTTGGCTATCCTGACTGAGACCCACATTGAAAATAATTTTATTTCAGGGAGCTGAATCAACATTTTTGGTTCAATCCAGACATGGTTTCATTAATCTATTTACAAGTTTCCAATTTTCTAATTTTATACTAAAACATTTATTCAACATTTATGATAATAAAATATATATTTTGTTTTGTAAGGCATAAGTATAATATTCATGAAATACCAGAATAATAACATTACTAAGTTTGCCAAATGTTGTACTTTTCACATGGAGTCAAGTTGCCAATTTGAATATATAACACTTCCTATAAGAGGTAATCATCATCTCTCTCTCATAGTACTTTTGTACCCTACCTCCAAAAACCCTTGAAATGTTTTAGTGTGCATTCATAGAGAAAAATTAATTTCCACAGAACCGATGATGAGGATGGCAGATTTCCATTTAAAGATATAAGGGGATTTGGTCCATCCCATTGCATGACTATGGGATTTTTCATGGGTAAACTGATTTACCCATGGTTGTTTACACCTAATCTGTCTGTTGAAGATAAAGATAACCAGAACTATGTCCTTAATTACCTGACTAGAAATAGGAATGGAAAAAAACATTATCATTTTTTAAAGAAGAAAGCAAAAAGAATATTAAAAAATTAAAATACATACTTATTAGACACTTACAAAAATCACAACTCTAACTGGGAGACTGAAAAGATATAGAAACTTATGTCTGTAAAAAAGGACCCCAAAACAGGAATAGAATGAAATACAGGGCTATGATGTTGGAAAATTAACCACACTTATACTCAAAACTAGATTCTGAATTCAACTATTTGTGCCCTGCTAATGACCTATTAATAATGACAATAAATTTTGCATTAGATCTTATTCTTTACTAAGCATTTTTTCACCTATCCAAGTATCACAATAAATCTGCATGTACTATAATTACCTTTCTTTTTATTTGCAAGATGTTTGTTGGCCTGAGAGCTTATCTGAAGACTTGGATGAAGAATCCACTTTCAAGCTCATGGAAATTATTGGCAAATTCAGTTCCCCATAGTTGTAGAACTATGGTGCTATGTCCTTACTAGCCATGAGCTGAGGCTGCTCTCACCTTCTAGAAATGCAGCATTTACTGGCATGTGACCTCCTCCATTTTCAAAGCCACCGGTGGCATGTGGAATCCATCCAATGTTTTAAAACTCACTTTCTCTTTTGCCACCAGCCAGATGAAACTCTTTGCTTTCAGAGAACTCACTGATGGGGTCTGGCCTACAAAAATAATCTGTATTTTCAGGACAGCTGAGTTGAGAACTTAATTACCTCTAAAAAATTTATTTACAGTAGTGCTTAAATTAGTGTTTATTAAATAACAAGGAGATAAGAATCAAGCAGGCGCCATCTTTAGAAATCTGCCTGCTACACTTGGCTTGTGGGGAGCAGAGCCAGAATTAGAATTTAGATCCATGTGTAAAAATCAAAACTATCTTGATTGAAATTTACCTGTTAATTTATACTAAATTAGTTAATTTGTATCTAATTTTTAAGCATCATACATACCTTTCTGTCACACCATTTAAGTTATTGTGGCATTCAAAAAGACCAAACTCAAAGTGAGTTGTTTTGAGAGGATATACTCAAAAGGCCATGAACCCCAGAAAGAAGGCCCAAGGTCTGATTAGTGGTGACAGGGGGGTAAAAGCAAGAACTGATAAATCACTGCCTGCTATTTAATGTAGGGAGACCCTTGTAATCTCTCTCTTTTTACTTCTCTCTCTCCACCTACTCTTTTGTCATTTATATCATTTCCATTGTAAAACAGGCATATTTTAGAATGGAAAATTATTTATGGAGGAAAACTTTTGCACTTGTATCCTTCACACCTAGAATCTGTTTCAGTACATATTAAATGCCAGCAGAGAACTTGCATGTGGTAGAAGACTAAAAAGATTGAATTGAATTATTTTGTTGAATTAATTGGAAATGAGAAACAGTATCATTGCAAAATAAACACCTTGAAAACAATTTCTAAATTAAATAAAGTTTGAGTTTAATGATATTGTTAAATTTTAATTTCTAAAATATGTGCATTTTAAAATGTTTTTAATGGCTTTTCAATATCCCTACCCTTATGTGAAAAAAAAAGAATGAGGCCTAGCTGTATAAGATCTCTGTGGGTAACTAGCTGGCTGACAAAATCAATTGATAAGTGCAATTAGTCAAAACACTGATTTCATTTTCAAGCAAAGCCCCTTCAAGTTAGATACCTAAATTTTTTCTAGTGTAGGCCTTGCTGAGCCATGGAGATCAAGGCAGCAATAGGAATTCAGGGATCACTTTCACTGAATTCAATCCCCATGATCTTGGTTCATAGTACATCAACCAGACTTGAGTCAAATCAAACTGAATTATCATTGACATGCGCCCTAAAGTCTGCTTTTCTCCATCTTAGGCCAAAACCTTTGTTGGCTCTGCCAGCAACTAAAAACAATTAGGTAGAAACACAAATGGATTATGGGATAAGGGGGGACATAAGGTCTATGGTTAAATCCCACTAGTTATGTATTAAAACCTGTCTGACCCATTTATCTTCTGTAAAGCTGTAATTAAAACCAAAATTTACTCCCTGCAAATCTGAAGTAGAGTTTGGGAAAGTACTTGCAGGCTTCTCTGCATATCTTTTTGAACAACTTGACTGATAATCAACCTCTGAGTGTGATTATCCATCACTCTGACACAGAAGCTGCCAATCAAAAGTTGACATTTGGGGTGCCAAATTAGAAGATTTTCATGTGACCAAAGGAGGATAAGGTTAGAACTTCCGAAATTGTACTCACTTGTGACCTAAATATTTAAAAAAGTAAAAGCCAATGCCGTTATAAATTGTGTTATCTCCTCTCCATGATTCGGTAATGAAAGCCTGCTGGCCAGCAGTCTGTCAGCTGCATTCTGTTTAATCATTGGAAACTGTGTGCACTCTATCTGCGAAGCCTCAGTGGAAAAAGTTGCCACTGCAATTGAGTCTTTCTCCTTCCAATAATCAATGTAGAAGAGTAAGGAGAAAGACGGCCACCTGACAGCTTTGCATCAAAACGCCCATCATCAGTTAATACTCACAGAGGCCATAGCACACAAGACTGTCTTTTAATGGTCTCTGAGTTAAATAATGAAAGATAATGCTTTAGTTTAAAAAAATAATTGCAATTTTTAATATCTCAGACCTGAGTTTCGTGAAGGACCTGAGTTTCTCACCCAGTGAGAAAGTTTACCCCATATTTAGAGGTGAAGCTGTATTTACTTTCTCTTGATTTTTGACATTTGGAATAGTTAAGAGGTTGGTAGTTTTTATAACTGCAAAGTGAACAAACTCTGATCTCTTTTCACTGAAGGCATTATCTCAAGACACTGCACATAATCTAAGGCAAGTTCATTGTTTTCTCATTTTTTGAAAGAAAGTGTCATCATGTAAAATAAGATTTTCAACTTGATGGTTTCATGCCCTAGTGATTTAGGTGGTACTGGATTCTTGTATAGGTTCACTATAAATGCAGGAAAAAACCCTCTTTTTGAAAATAAAAAAACATCAAGTTTCCTTCCTAAAACATTAGGTTAAAAATACACTTTCCCAAAACGTATGTTGTATTCTATGTTTCTTAGATTTGGAATATGAAGTTTTAAAATGTTGGATACAAGGCCAAATAATCTATATTTTGAAGGAAATAAAAGCTACATACAATTTAAATCTAAACTGTATAAAATCACTATTAATCTGATAAAAATATAAAACAAAATGTGAAATCACTGACTTTGTTATCGTCCAAAAATAACATTAATTTTCTTCTCTTCCTTCTTCCTC
>PVKM010044336.1:0-12263 GCA_004027735.1 Carollia perspicillata | reverse complement strand
AATTCTGTGAGCATCCTGATTAGCAGTGCTTTGAACTGTGCATCTGTTAGGTCAGCTATCTCTTGCTTGCTTAAAAGTATTGGCTCTGGGACTCTGAGCTTTTCTTCTGTTTGAGTCATTTTTGGTCAGGTGGCGCCTGTTGCATATGAGGGGCGGAGCCGTAGGTGTTCACCAGGGCTGGGCAGCCTAGTCACCAAGTTGTGATGCTGTCTGTGGGGGCGGGGTCGGAGAGGGAACAATGGCGCCCGTTCGCGTTCTCTGGAGTTTGCCCGTTTGCGCTCTCCGGAGTTTGCATCCCCTCTGCTGCCTTCCACAAGCAAACTGGGCCCCTCTGACGCTGGTTCCCAGGTGGGAGGGCCTATGCACACTCCGGGACCCCGCGAGTCTCCCCGGCGACCTCTCCTGTGAGGCTGGGAGCCTCTCCCGGCACCTTTCCAATAGGTGCCTTTAGGCTTTATTTCCCGTCGCTGGGGCCCTGGGCTGTGCGGTCCGTCTCACTGCCCAGTCTTGCCTAGTTTATCTGCACGCGAATATGTGTCCACAATTGGCTAACTGCCCTGTGTGCCTTGTGTGCTCTGCTCCTCTCCTCCCGTTTCCTCCCTGCGTCTGGTGTCTGCAAGCTCCACGCCACCTAGGGCCGCCCAGCGCTCCCGAGCCTGGCAGCCTCCTCGTTTTCCTGCCGCTTTCTCTCTCCACCGCCTGCAGACTCCGCCCCTCTTACCGGTTGGGTTGAATGGCCTTCAACTTCCGCATTTCAATTTTCTATGTTCTGGTTGTGTTATTGTTTATAAATATTTGTTGTCCTTAATCTTGGTTGTGAGAGGAGGCACAGTGCTTCCACCTATGCCTCCATCTTGGCCAGAAGTCCCCAGTCTCTCATGTTCTTTAAAGATTAAACCACTCAGTGTACATATAAGAGTTTAAATACATCTTCTGTAAGTCTTTAACTGGAAATTCCAACTACAATCCATTCTGCACATTATCTGGGCCAGCCATCTTTTAAGAATTTAAATGCCACATTCCTGCTCAAACCTTCAGTAGAATTCAAACCCTTAACAAGGACTACCAAGTTCTGCGTGATCTGGCCAACATCTTGCTCTGCAACACCTCTGCTTCTATTCTCCCTACTTGACTCACATCTGCGACACAGACCTTCTTTCAGGTTTTTGAACTTGACAACCTTTTTACTCTCACCAAGGACCTTTTTTTGTGACTACTTCCTCTGTCTGGAATATACTTCCTCTCTCTTTTCTCCTACCTAACTTCTAACAACATCACAGATATTGGCATAAATGTCAGTTCCTTAGGACAGTATTTCCTGTGCTACCTCCCCATGCTCTGAAATAGGAAAAGAGTAAGAACCTCTGTTTATTCTGATTTCACAATGTATTTTCTATTCACAATTATCTAACTAGAGACTTATTCTCATTTGGTGTTTTTCTTTATTTGATGAATATTTATCACCTGCCCAAACTGCTGCAATATGGTCACTAAATCCGTCTAAACAGTCTTCATTTACCATGTTTTCCAACATCCTGTCCACATTTACTGTCTCTGCCTCAGATTTCAGACTTTTAACACGGTTGCTTTAAAATAAGTGGAGAGAGCTTGGTAGACCTTCAGTTGGTACTACACACTTTTGCCAAGGTCTTATGTTGTTATGAGATAAATGTGTGGTGTAAACAGTTACCACTTGTTAACATATGATTAAATCTAAAAAGATGGCCAATGATAACCTGTCTCTATTTCCCAACCCTCTGCAAATGCAAAATAACCGACATTTCCCCTTCTGGCACATCCAGCTGATTATCAAATATAATAAAAGGCAGCCATCTCCTTCTGTTCTTAACAGATGCTAGGGAGAATGCTTAAAGCTGCTGCCTCAACAACATCCAAGAAATCATCAGGTTACCTCCCTGTAAGTGGGGTAAAGAGGAAACATGGAAAATTATAGGAGTGTGTATAGATAAAATATGCATAAGCAGTCCTTTCAGAATATACAGAGAGCCCTGACTTGTGTGGCTAAGTTGAATGGATGCCATCCTGCAAAGCAAAGGTTACCAGTTCAATTCCTGATCAGGGAACATGTCTGGGCTGTGGGTCGGTACCCAATCAGGGCACATACAAGAGGCTACTGATCTATGTTTCTCTCCCTCTCTTTCTCCCTCACTTCCCCTCTCTCTAAAAATAAATAACTGAAATCTTTTTTTAAAAAAAGAATATACAGAGAGTATAAATGCATTTACTACACTTTATCATCTATTTTAGCGTGTATATTTATAACTAATGTATATATTTTACAATAAGCCCTTTAGACAATTCACTCAGAAAGTTTGTTTAAAGAGAAAACAATGACATGAAGAAACAAATCTGAAGAAACACCAGCATTTAATTCAAAGGCAGCAGTTACTGTAAGACTGCATGGTTGAAGATGAAAACAACACATATAGCTGCAAAAGATGCCTTTAAAAACATTGTGATAAATTAATTTAACCAAATGAGTGCTAAAAAATATTTTTTCATGATTCAATTCCATGGTTTCCTGTTCACATAAAAAAAAAGGAAAGGACTTCCGGCCAAGATGGAGGCGTAGGTGGAAACGCTGGACCTCCTCACACAACCAAGATTAAGGTCAACAAGTATTTATAAACAATAACACAACCAGAACACAGAAAATTGAACTACGGAAGTCCGACAACCATTCAACCAGACCAGTAAGAGGGGTGGATTCAGCAGAGAGGGAATGCAGCTGGAAAAGGCAGCGTTTGGCAGACCCGGGAGCACCGGGGAGCGTAGGTGGCGCAGAGCTTACAGACCCCAGATGCAGGGAGGAGATGAACAGAGCACACAGTGTGGTTGGCTGACCACGGACACACATTTGCGCACAGATAAACTAGGCGCTTACGGGAGGCAGTGGAGGGGACCCAAATCCAAGAGCGTGTGGAACAGGCACCATTGTTCCCTCTCTGACCCCACCCCCACAGACAGCGTTACAACCCTGCGACTAGGTTGCCCCGCCCTGGTAAACACCTAACGCTCCGCCAAAAAGACGTAACAGGCTCCACCAGACCAAATAGGACTCAAACAGAACACCTCAAAGCCCCAGAGCCAATAAATACTTTTAAGCGAGCAAGAGATAGCCAACCTATCAGATGCACAGTTCAAAGCACTGGTAATCAGGATACTCACAGAATTGGTTGATTTTGGTCACAAATTAGATGAACAAATGAAGGCGAAGCTAAGTGAAATGAAGGAAAATGCACAGGGAACAACAGAGATGGGAAGAAAATTGGGACTCAAATCAATGGAGTGGACCAGAAGGAAGAAAGAAACAACCAAACAGAAAAGAATGAAGAAACAAGAATTCAAAAAAATGAGGAGGCTTAGGAACCTCCAGGACATCTTTAAATGTTCCAACATCCAAATTATAGGAGTACCAGAAGGGGAAGAGGAAGAGCAACAGGTGGAAAACTTATTTGAAAGTCCCAAAGAAGTTGGACCCAAGGAGGAACACACCAAGGCACATCATAATTACACTAGCCAAGATTAAAATGAAGGAGAGAATTCTAGAAGCAGCAAGAGATAAGAGGACAGTCACCTACAAAGGAATTCCCACCAGACTGTCAGCTGATTTCTCAAGAGACCTTACAGGCAAGAAGAGACTGGAAAGAAGTATTCCAATTCATGAAATTCAAGGACCTACATCCAAGATTGCTCTATCCAGCAAAGCTTTCATTTAGAATGGAAGGGCAGATAAAGCGCTTCTCAGCTAAGGAAGGTCAAGTTCAAGGAGTTCATCATCACCAAGCCCTTACTATATGAAATGTTAAAGGGACTTATCTAAGAAAAAGAAGATAAAAAACAGGAACAGAGAAAGGTCAGCAAACTCACAGTTATTAACATCCACACCTAAAACAAAAGCAGACTAAGCAGACACCTAAACCGAGAGCAGAGCCACAGAAATGTAGATCACATGGAAGGTTAGCAACAGGGGAGTGGGAGGAGAGGGTGGGGAGAAAACAGACAGGGAGAGGGCAAGAGTAGTGTGGGAAATGTAGAAGCTAAAGAACTTATGACACATGGACATGAACTAAAGGTGGAGAGTGTGGGTGGGAGGGGGTGTGCAGGGTGGAGAGGAATCAAGGGGGGAAAATGGGACAACTATAATGGTAAAATCAATAAAATGTATTTAAAAAATGTCTTTCACAAACAAAAAGGAAAAAATAGTATTAATCTGTCGGATTCATTAATAGAAGAATACAAAGAGATCATAGATACAAGTGTATCAGTATCGTGTTTCAAATAGAGAAACCATCATCCCACTGATGGCATGGACTCTTTCATCCAATTCATGGGAATCAACACAACAGTTTTGAAAGTTTATTCTGTTTAAGGTGAAGCATCTGATATTACTATGAATACTATTCTGAATTCAATTAAAAAATATGTAACACTAAAGATACATTTTTTTCTTTTAGTGATAATAATACAAATTCTAGTGGTGTACAGTGAGTGCCATGGTAAAAACAATGATCCCATTAAGCTAAAAAAAAACCCCAAAACTAAACCCTATAAAACAAAAAAATATACTTGGAATAGCTGTGGAGTACACATTCATAACTGCATATGATATTTTACCAATAGAAAAATAAGTTAATGCTAAGATTTAGAAATTCATAGTGACTTAACTATAAAATCTGTGATCCACTTGATGATGATGACACACACACAGACACACGAAAGGCAGCTTGTGATTCTTCTATTAACACGTGTCATCGATCATTTCAGAAATGTTTGAGCCTATAAAAAATTACTTTGGCCCCGGCTGGTGTAACTCAGTGGATTGAGCACTGGCCTGAAAACCAAAGGGTCACTGGTTCCATGCCCAGTCTTGGGCACATGCCTGGGTTGCAGGCCAAGTCCCCAGTAGGGGTGTGCGAGAGGCAACCACACATTTATGTTTCTCTCCCTCTCTTTCTCCCTCCCTTCTCCTCTGTCTAAAAATGGAGAAGAGAAAAGGAGAAGAGGAGGAGAGAGAAGGAGAAGAAAAGAACTACTTCATAAATCTACCTAAGTGCCCTACAATGGTAATTTTTATAAATGAACCTTCTAAATTTTGTTTGCATTTTTAAAATCAGTTGGAAGTATTAATTAAAGAATTCAACAAAATGAAATGCTCAAAGCATCTTTGTGGTTAAAGTCTTTGATAAATTGTTGTTACTGAAAATAAAAGAATGGAAGGGCAGATAAAGTGCTTCTCAGACAAGATCAAGTTAAAGAAGTTCATCATCACCAAGCCCTTATTATATGAAATGTTAAAGGGACTTATCTAAGAAAAAAGATAAAAAATATGAAAAGTAAAATGACAACAAACTCACAACTACCAACAACCGAATCTAAAAAACAAAAACAAAAGCTAAGCAAACAACTAGAAGAGGAACAGAATCACAGAAATGGAGATCACATGGAGAGTTACCAGCAGACAGGAGGAAGGGGGAGAATGGAGGAAAAGGTACAGGGAATAAGAAGCATAAATGGTAGGTACAAAATAAACTGAGAGAGGTTAAGAATAGTATAAAAAATGGAGAAGCCAAAGAACTTACATGTACCACCAACGGACATGAACTAAGGGAGGGGAATGCTGGAGGGAACGGGGGTATTGGGCGGAAGGGAACAAAGGGGAGAAAAAAAATGGAACTGTAATAGCATAATCAATAAAATATACTAAAAAAAAAAAGTTTGCAAACAGGAAGTACCAAATGAAAGTGTCTGCAATCTCCAATTTATCAGCCCTAAAATACAACTTACAAGGACTGCAAAAGTATTACATGCCCAGCAAGAGTCATATGCCTCAAGTTTATGTATTATAGTACCCAGATCAATGTCCTTGGAATCTTACAATTCCAGGATTATTATTTATTTCTGAAAAAAAAAAAAAAATTGAACCAGTCTTCCTGAGGTATAAAATGAATTAATTTACTTCAGATTCTTAGTATTCACTCAAAAACTGAATACCAACAAATGTCAAAATGGAAAATAATGGGAAATAGTATTAATAAGTAGTAGGTAATAAGTAATAGGTAGTAAGTATTATGCTTACAATAAGTGCATTAAAAACATTATTTTTGATAAAAAATTAACATGACTACCATGCAGATACAGAAAGGTATACACAAAAGTGAAAACAAAAGTACTTATATATATATATATATGCCAATACATAAAATTATTTATGCAGATAATTAAGTACAAAATATGCCAGAAGAAAAAGTAAACAGCTGTTCCATTACTCAAAGGAGTCATCTATGTTTGTACATATGGGTGCACATGAGTGACTTCCTGTTAGTTGTTTTAACTGCCCTTAAAAAATAAATCAGGAAATCATAACCAGAACACTAAAAAAGAAAAGCATATTACAGAGCCTACCAAGGAATATCAGGACAAAGGAAACATATATAGTAAATAAAACAAAAGACCTACACCTCTAGAATATTCACCTTGTACAAGCCAGCATAGCAGCAAAGACTGTGAAGCCAATGTATCTTGGGCTCAAAGTCTTATATTCCACAATAGGAAACCAACACATAATGTCTAAAATTGATAAGTAAGTGGTAGTATAATCATATTATTTAGAAATAGAATGGTAAATACCAGGAGAATTAGCTAAAAGTTAAAAGGGTTGTCACAGGACAGCAGAATTCATAATGGAAAGAGTGGTACAGGGTGCTCCATTGTAAGTCATATACTAGTACTGTTTAACTTTTTAAATATGAAATTATTATTTTCATTAAAAATCTTTAGAATTGGTTTAAAATATAAAAAGACTGGAGAGAGCAGATCAAGGAAGGCTATTATGCTGTGTAAGTAAAAAGTCAAGGAAACACTTGTTTAAACATGTCTACATTAACACAATTGTGGCTACTGAAATGTAAAAAAGTATACTGAACAAAGGGCGTCTGGTCAGAGTTTTTAAGATCTTAAAAAACAAGGACTGAAAGATAAAACATTGTTATTTTTTTTTGCAACATGAAATGTAATAACTGATTCATTCATGGATCAAACCACCAGGCAAAATGTTATTATAGAATAAGACAGAAACACAGTCTCAAAGCATCACCCTATTACTTATTATAATTACAAAGGGGGAAAGTACTTTTAATGGAGAAATGTGGCCAACTATATCTTACCCAAGGGCTCAAAGTTATTATCTCCAGTATAACACTGGAGATAATATAACATAGGACCAAGTGACATCATGTACTTCCTGATATGAGGCACTGAGGAAGATATCCCCTAGATAGTATTTTGCCAAAAAGCTTAATTTGAATCCCAAATATAGGGGCTTTTATTAACAAAATACTTAGACTCATTAAAAAATGTCAATGTCATGATATCATTTGTCCTAGATTAAGGATAGTAAAAAGACAGGGCAACTAAATTCAATGGATAATTCTGAACTGGACTCTGGATACCTCCACTGCCAACCCCCCCCCCCAAAAAAAGGCAAAAAAGTTAAGTAAGTTTAAATAAAAACTATAAATCATACAATATTATTGACCAATATTAAATTCCCAGAGTAAAATTATGATGTTGTAGTTATATAAGAGAACATTCCTGTTTCGATCCTTGTTTTGAGGAGATACATACTGGAGCATTTAGGAACCCACCATTGTGATATCTGCTGCTTACTTAAAAATCTTCAGATGATCTAGCAAACAGAAGGAATACAAACACAAAGCATGTACACAAATGAAACAAAATGTTAATAATTAGAAAATCTACATGAAGGGTAAGGGTAAGATTAGCTGCACTATTCTTCCAAATTTTCAGTAGGTTTGAAAGTTTTTCAAAACAAAAAGCTGGAAGGGGAAAAGAAACTGCTGCAACTACGTCCACACCATGAGGAAGGCTAGCCTGAAGACAAACAACTGACTAAGACACAGGATGGAAAGATAATCTGGCTTCTTGGTAAGGTTGCTAAGCCACTTAAATAACTAGATGTAAAGAGCTGGCACATGTTCAAATTTTTATTGTTGTCTAAGCCAGTCTGGGGGGTTTCATTTGGGAGGCAAGGGGCTGTTATTTCCTAATACATAAATGTATTTTTAAAAAAAGTATTGGGCCTGGCTGGTGTGGCTCAGTGGATTGACTGCTGGCCTGTGAACCAAAGGGTCGCTGGCTCGATTCCCAGTCAGGGAACATGCCTGGGTTGCGGGACAGATGCACACAAGAGGCAACCACACATTGATGTATCTCTTCCTCTCTTTCTCCTTCCCTTCCTCTCTCTCTAAAAGTAAAAATAAAATCTTTAAAAATATATATTGTCACCAAAATTATATTGAGGATTTGGAGCAAAGGAGGGATATCATAGTACAAGACAGAAAGGACTTATCCTTTCTATCTTATACAGTCTAATACTATATTTTTAAACTAATAGTCATTACTTTTTAAAATTAAGTTTTAAATAAACATAATTCAAATAAAAACAGATGCACCCAGTATGAGAAATCACTTTCCTGACACAGGAATAAGGGCACTTACTATAGTCATTTACCACAGGTTAAAAATATTCTACACCGAAGAAAATATCACATGCAGAACCCCCAACTCCACTCCTTTTCTGAAAGCTCCTAGAATCATAAACTGTTGGTGATTAGAGATCTTGTGGTTTCAGTGCATTCTGTTTAAAGGGGTATGGTGTTGGATGTGAAAGAAATGGCTGCTTATTATCATTAAAAGAAGTGATAAATGAAAAAAATCCCAGCCAAGTATCAGCTTTTTCAACCTAAAAATGAGTATCAAATCAAGTTCTTTGTACATAAAGAAGTCTGTTTATAACCATCCTCAAGATTATGTAGCCAAAGAAATCACTCAGGTGTTAAGATATTTTTCAATAAAGTTTTTTAAGTCACAACATGTCAGCCCAATAGCCCTTGTACTAATATTTTAGGTCTGACTAGCACTATTGTTTTAATTTTTCACTTTTTAAGAAGTCTGCATTTCCAGCCTCTCTGATATAAAGTACTGGAAAGAATACAGGCTTTGGAGTCCAATAGATGTGGATCAACAATTCTGATTTCACCACCACTAGCTGTGGACCTTCTTGGCTCAGTCACCTAATGTTTATAACCTTTAACTTTCTCATTAGCAAAATGAGGATATACAATTTTCCTCAGAGGATTACTATGAGAATGAACTGAAATAATATATATAAGCACTTCACACAGTGCCAGGCACAGGGCAGGTGCTCAATCAGTTATTTCCTTCTCTTTCTCCGTCCATATGAGAGAATTCACAGCATTCACACGTACTTCAAACTCTAAATTAAAAAAAAAAAAAGCTTCTGTAATAAAGGAAGATTTTGAAAAATATTGGCACTAAGTTATCTGTTTCTACCTCCTATTCTATTTTTCTAAAGCATTCTTCTATTTTATCTATTTATTTTTTAGGGAGGGGGAAGGGAGGAAAACATTGATGTGAGAAACATGGACCGGTTGCCTCTAGTACACACCCAGACTGGGGACTGAATCTGCAACCTGGGCATGTGCCTTGACCAGGAATCAAACTGGTGATCTTTTGCTTTGTGGGACAATGCCCAACCAACTGAGTCACACCAGCCAGGGACATTCTAACTGTTAAGAGGGCTTTGACCGTGTTGGTATGGCCTGAACTATCTATGTTACGCAATTGTTATGATAATCTTTGTGTGTGGTTAAAAACAAACCCACAAAATTTACAATCCTAACCATTTTTAAGCGTACAGTTCAGTAATGTAGTATGTTCAGTAAAGTGTGTTCACACTGTTGCTCAACAGCCCCCCAGAACTTTCTCATTTTTCAGAACTAAAATTCTGTATGTATTAAACAACAGCCCTCTTTGCCCCATTCCCCCAGATCCTGATAACCACGAATGGACATTTGGCTTCATTCCACCTCTGGCTGTTGTAATGACTGTGCTGCTATGAACACAGTGTGCAAATATATTGTTTGAGACCCTGCTTTCAATTCTTTGTGATATATACCAGAAGTGGTATTGCTGGATCATATGGTAGCTCTATTTTTAATTTATTTTTTAGCAATAATGATCATCTTAAAGTATGGTCTTTACCCCAATAAACTCTTGGAGTATTTGGCATATGCTTTCTCAAACTTTGCATCCTGATTAAAAAAAAAAATCCCTAACATTATTTGAATAATATACTGTGTACTATGTCCATGCTACTAAATGTTAGAAGTGAGTTATATATACTCCAGTATGGTGTGTATGCTTGTGTTTGGACATGTCTGTCTCCCCCACTAGGAGATAAATTCTACCAGGGAAGAACTTCATTCAGTTCAGTGCCATACTCCCAAGATCTAGCACAGTGGGCACTCATAATATATGTTGAATGAATAAATGAATACATTAATCTAACAAACAAATACACTGCTTCCCCATTTCAAGTTTGTTAGGGATTCTAAATAAGTACTGCACTGTTAATGACTAGGAAGTACAGATTTCCAAATTGATTGGTAAAGCAAAGATTCAGCAATTAGTGCTTCAAGTTGCAACATCAACCAACTTTTATAAAGCACCCACTGTGTGCAAGAAACTATATTACATATACACAAAGCTGTGTTAGACAGTCTATGATTTGGATTACACGAAAAAAATTAAATGACTCTTTTGTTCTTTCAAATATTTGAGAACTTATAAAACATTTGATATATCACTCATAGTAGATCAATTAAATGTTCATTGATTTATTGTAGTTATCTTGTCAAGAAGGGACTGTAAAGGACTTAAGAAAGGGCGCAGGGAGACCACTTAAGTTTCTACAATAGTCCAGGCAACATGATGATATCATGGACCAGGATACTGCAGTAGATATATAGCAAGAAGTGGGGAGATTCAGAATGCTGAGCCAAAAGAAGCTGCTCATGAGGGATGTGAGAGAGGTGTTAAGTATAACTCCAAGGTTTTGGGTCTTAACAAATACCTGAGTAAATGCCTATTATGGTCC
The DNA here is from genome assembly GCA_004027735.1 of Carollia perspicillata. Taxonomy (NCBI): domain Eukaryota; kingdom Metazoa; phylum Chordata; class Mammalia; order Chiroptera; family Phyllostomidae; genus Carollia; species Carollia perspicillata. Next base: position 1,261 of record PVKM010044336.1, on the reverse strand, counting down.
ACGCCCTGCACTAACTGCCACACATTCCATTTATTACAATCAATTTTGCAAGGCAAGCATATTGCCCCCTGTCTAAAGAGAAGTTCCAAGAGATTTGAAAACTTGCCTGAAGTCAAACAGTGGCAACATAGATATTAATTAATTTATGTTTTTTACTACACCATTCCCCCCTTACCACTCTGGCCATTACTTCTTAATTTGCTTGCTGGATTCCTATCCTGTCTACACTTAAATAGTACTGGTATTTCTTATAGTTTTTGGAGGTTTTCTCTTTTTACTCCATACTCATTGAAGTCACCAAGACTTCGACTCGATTGCTTTTATTTCCCCAGACTATATCCACTTCTTACCTTCCAGAGGAATACAAGTGTCTACCGTGCATATTAACGTAGATATCCAGCAGGCACATATTCCAACTCAGAAACTTACTATCGTGCCTACGAGACCTGCTCTCCTACTCCCATATTCTGAGTTAATGGCACCAACTCACCCAGACAGGGGCACAGATCTAATCCTTCCATTCACCACTTGATACATAGGACAAAGTACAAGCTTATTGCCAGATCACAAAAGGCCCTTCACAGTTGGTACCACATAGTTTCTAAACACAACGCTTCAGAGCCAAAATGTCATAAACTGGAACACTACACAACAGTTAAAAAAATGAATGAACTATTTAACATTGATAGGGATGGTCTCCAAGATACATTATGGAGTAAGAAAAAAAGGAAAATACAACTATTTCTATGATGTATTTATTTAGTAGTACAGCCTTGATTCTCAAACTTGAACTTGTAGCAAAATCATCTGTCAAAAACAGATGATTTTTTGGCTCTGTCAAAAACACAGGTGGCTGAGCCCTACCCAAGGAGTTTCTGATTCAACAGCTCAAAGGAGGACATGAGAACTTGCATTTCCAGCAAATTTCCTGGCCATGCTAGCCTAACACTGCTGTTAAGAAATCCAGGCTTCAGGACTAATGCCTTCAAAAGCAATGCACATTTCAAAATATGGATCATTTTTCATCATCTTTAAAGAAAACCAACCCACTGCCCACACATTATCCAAATTTCACAATGGCTGAGGAAGGCCAAATACTGCCTAAAAGCCAATCATTCATTGAACCAGACCACGGCTCAATGAGAAAATATAACTGACAAACAGCAAGGAAGACAAGAAAAGCTGAAACTATTCTGTGGTGCATTTCAAAATGTGTGTGTGTGTGTGTGTGTGTGTGTGTGTGTGTGTGTGTAACCATGCA
>PVKM010044335.1:0-12266 GCA_004027735.1 Carollia perspicillata | reverse complement strand
TAATTAAAAGTCCTAGGATACCAATACAGAGGGTAAAAGTTTCAAGGAGCCAAGTCTGCTGGTCCAGTGCCATGAGACCCTTTGTTTATCCTCTCCTGGTTCTAGCTCACTCCTCTTCACCAACTGAGTTACTTACAAATCTCCAATCTAATTGATTCTAGAAGACAAAAGCATATTTTTTTGTAAGAGCAAATTCAGGAGAAACAAATGTTTTTTCTCCAAATGTTTTTAAGACCAGAAAACTGTGCATAAACATTCTTGATTCATTTTCCCCTATGATTACAATAGTTTCTGTATCAACCAGTTTAAAGGATCTATTTTCAATTCTTATCTTTCTTTACCTCTCCAGTGTTCTTCTATCATTGATCACATTCTCCTTCCTAAAATGGTCTTCAGTGGGTTGCTGGGAGCCTTTTTGTCCCTCTGTGTTTTCTTCCTACCACTCTGACCATACTCTCTCCTTTGTAGGCATATTCTACTCTACCCAGCCTCATTTTTTCTTTAAATTTATACTTTCCCTACTTATACTCATGGCTTTAATTAACTTCATGCAAATGACTTCCAGATTTCACTTCCAATCTTGACCTCTTCTCTGACTTGCTTGCTCAACTTCCTTCTGCATATTTCCACTTGGATTCCTCAAGGGCATCATACAACATGCCTCAACCCAAAACCATCATCCTCCCCTCCCCCCCCGCCCCGACCTGGTCTTCTTTCAGTATTTCTCATTTTGAGGAATGGTTTCATCAGTTACACAAGTTAGAAATGAAGGAGCCATCCTAGACACCTCTCTCCTCTCCCATTTTCAATCTGTCATGAGGTCCAATGATTTTTACTTCTAAATAGCCCTCAAATTGGGCCATTATCTCCACTCTGGTTTAAGCTCTCATCATCTCTTGCTTGGACTATTGCAGTGGTCTCTTAACTGGTTTTCCACACCACTCTTATCCCCTGTGTTCCATTCTCTGTACAGTAGTCCCTCACTTATCTGCAGTGTCTCTTCCCTCATTTTAGTTACCCACAGCCAAATGTGGTAAAAAAAACATTAAATGGAAAATCCTGGAAATAAACAATTTATACATTTTAAATTGCACACCATTCTGGGAAGTGTGATGAAATCTCGTGTCATCCTGCTCTATCCTGCCCAGATAGGAATCATCCCCTGGTCCATGGCCTCCATGCTGTGTGAGCTGCCTGCCCATCAGTCACTTAGGAGCCATCTCAGGTATCGACTGTCACTCTGTAATACTATGTGTGTTCGGGTCACCCTTGTTTTACTTAATAATGCCACATTCACATTTTTTATCACAGTATATAGTTATAATTACCCTATTTTATTATTAGCTGTTGTTAATCTCTTACTGTGCCTAGTTTATAAATTAAACTTTATCGTATGTATGTATAAGAAAAAACGGCATATATAGGTTTCAGGAATCCACTGGGGTTCTTGGAATGCAATCCTCTCAGACAAGGGGAGATTACTGTACTACAGCCATAGTGATTGTCTTGAAAGGCAAGCCTGCTACCACCATCTTGGTGATTAATACATTTCAGGAGTTCCCCCTTTCTACCACCATTGCTCAAGGCTTGGAGGAGAGAAATCAAATAAGCAAGCAACCAAACAAACGGAAAACAACTCCTGGGCCATTACTGGCCCTGGAGTGCTCAATCTCCCAACTCTCTCTGTCCCAGTCACACTGACTATTTTTAGTTTCACTTACTTGCCATGCTCCTTTCTACCCCCAAGATTTTGTATATACCTCCCAACCCTCTTTACCTAGTTGTCTATCCTTCAGCTCTCAGGTCAAGACTTCCCTGGGCTGCTTGATAAAGCAAGTCTCCTAATCCTCTGTTGTGCATTGTATGATCTTCTCCTTCTTAGTACTGGTCACAGATGAACCTTCATTTTGGTTTAGAGGTAGTGGGGTATTTTATGTTAGAAAGAACTTACATTTCACTGTCATTGATGTCACTTTGCCAAAACAATGGGTTGTTTCCTATAATTAGTTGACTTTGGGAAGCCTTGCTGATGCTGGGCTGGAAACAGAAATAGCGGTCGATGCCCACCCCTTTCTCCTGCTCCTTTAGCTGATAGTCTTCACAAACAATGAGTGATGCAGGAAAGCCCCAATGAGGTCTTGAGATACAAGTCTGGAGGCAGTAATAAATGGAAATAGGATTCCAAATGGCTGATGATGATTTTTTCTGGGTCAAAAGTATCTCTTTTCACAAACAGGAGAGTCATTTAAGTTAGCAGGTTATTCCGCTGAAGAGAAAAATCCTTAGTGAACTTAGACTCATTGGCACTGTCATAAGAATTACTGTCATCAAGAAAACAACTTCTAGCTGGCACCCTGGAAGTTGGACGATTTGAAGTTTGATGGAAGGTTTTTTCTAATTTTATGTTTTTGAAAATTGATGTGTACATATGATGTGGCAGTGTATTTTTCTCCTTGAAAAAAAAAAAACTATTTTTAAACTGATGATGCAGTTTTGACTTGATTGAATCTAAGCACCATATCAAACTTAGCAGACCAGGGGGTTATTGTTGTTGGGCTTGCCGATCTCCTGGGGCTGGGCACAGGCTGCATTGTGGGTAAGCATGATCATGAAAGGAAAGCATGGTCCTTCCAGCACTTCCATTATTGTGCAAATACATCGCAACTCTCCCCGGGTGTTGCAACGTGTTATCTCATCTGCAAGTGTCTTTTCTAATCTTACATGACTTCACATTTTTAAAAATAATTCATTCATTTTTAGAGAGAGGAGAAGGGAAGGAGAAAGAGAGGGAGAGAAACATCAATGTGTGGTTGCCTCTTGAACACCCCCTACTGGGGACATGGCCTGCAACCCAAGCATGTGCCCTGACTGGGAATTGAACCAGCAACCCTTTGGTTCACAGGCCCATGTTCAGTCCACTGAGCTACACTAGGCAGGGCTGACTACATTTTGATCACAAGTTATTTCCTGCTTTTCCTTTCTCCTGCTCCAAAAAGTATGCATTTTAATTATCTGGCATTTGGTGTGGTATAAAGCTTTATGAATGATGCAATAACTTTTCTTTTATCTTCAAAAATCAAATACCTGGGAATTTTAACAATTCACCTGCCAGATCACATCTCCTAAGCTTCCTTTTGTGCTTAGGATACAAATACTTCAGCAGATGGCATAACCCATTTTATTTTATGAAAACTGTTGCAGATGGAGAAAAGGTCCTGACTCTTGGAAGTCACAAACAAAGAATTGGACTGACCACACAGATAATATAAAGCAAAACAAGTGGGAAATTTATTAAGGAAAGTATACTTGCCAAGACATGGGAGTGGGCCATCTCTGGCCAGGGAATGGCTTTCTTCTATTGAACGGTTACAGGCTTTACAGAGTTTTTACTTAAGCTTCTACACATGCGATTTCCCACAACCTTCCTCGATTGCCCACTCAGCAAGAAAAACACAATGTTAATTATTATCAGGTGTCACAAGGCTAGTCTCAGAAATCAGAATGTTGAATGATGACAGCAGTAGCATCTCAGGATTTCCTATTCTATCTCCTGCCTGAAAACTATGGGTGTAAGGGGGCAAGCTTTGCCATCACACGAAAGGTTCATGCTCGCTCATCTGGTTATGGGTTTTACAGAGCAAAGAATCCACCCAATATTCCAAAGATGCTAGTTAGCAGACATTTGAGAAGAAAAAGCTAGCTGCAGCAGCAAAGCTGTGCAAAGCCAGCAGCTCCCTCCACCTCTAGAAAGCGTGACAGTCACCTCCCAGTGCAGACTGAAGAGGAGTGCCTGTCACATGCCAGTGGGCTCCAATAGACTCAGGGCCAAGGCCTTGTGCTTGTTGGGTGTGCTTGTTTCCTCTATCTTCCCCACCCCCAAATCTACTCTCTGCTCTTCTCTGCCTTGCTCTGGGCTTAGAAAGGCTGGTCCCTAAGAGTCTCATCGCCTAGGCAGCATTGCCCTCCACTTCTTGTGGTCAGTCAATAGGAAACTTGCAGGAGTCTGACAGTGGGTGCTCCTTCTCTGCCCATCCCTGTACTGGCACTGGGGAGATGGCAGTGGCTGTCCTCTCTGTGACCACAGCCCTTCCTTCACTGCTCTCTCCTCAGGCCCAGGGGCTCCCAGCTGTTACTCATCTCTGGGAAAAGGTATCATCATACCTTTTCTTTCATGTCTAGGTTCTGCTTTATGGGTGGGGTCCAGTGTAAGTACAATCCCATCAACCACTGAGGTTGATTTAGCTCTGCCCACACTTCTTTAAAACCTCTTAGAGTGAATGAACCATGCGAATGGAATTCTGTCCCTTTCTATGATCTCAACTTATATTGGAGAATATGCTGCATTTAAGAGGATTTGATTCAATAATATTCCCCCCAGAACTTTGTTCATTGCCACTTATTGTCCTTTTTGATACTATTTGGTCATCTATCCAACCAGGCCAAGGGGCAAAAATGGAAGCTTTCCTCTGAGGCCCTTCTGCACCCCCCAGCCCATTTCCTCTCCAGCTCCCTTTTCCACTTACCCCCTCTCCCTCCCCTCCTCCTGCCCCACAGCCCACCTCTATACCTGTCCTGTTCCTTGTTACCAAAGGGCTTTCCTCTCTCACTTAGCTTTCACCTCGGAATGGAGATTGGTGGTTAAGTGATCAGAAGGGTTTATCATCATACCTTTTCTTCTCTCTCTAGGTTCTGCTTTATGGGTGGGGTCCAGTGTAAGTACAATCCCATCAACCACTGAGGTTGATTTTGTCTCTCACATCCTCACTTTCCCCCATTTCTCATGCACTTCCCCATTGCAGCTGTTTGTTCTTCCCTCCCACACACCCTCTCCTCTCTCTCCTTTCTCACTACCTCAGCAATAGATACGGCCCTCCTCACCTTGTGAGAGGCTGAGTTCAAAGACTTCTCCGATGCTCGTCACTGTGCCCTTCAGTCTGTGACATGCTGCTTCTGAAACACATACACTCCTCAATGAACACAGTAGCCACAGTCCTGCTGCCTTCGGCTTGGCGTGCTTTCAGATGGTGCCCCAGCTCTGTCATCCTTATCCTGTCTATTGTTTCTTCTCCTTACACACCCTCTGCTCAAGACCATTCAGGTTACCCTGTGTTCCTAGAATAAATCTTCCCTCTTCCTGCCTTTGCTTACACTCTTTCTTCTCTTTGGAATGCTCTGTCAGCTCAACAAATTAGAGGCCTACCTGAGCTTGGCTTAAATTAAAAGCCACTTTCTCCATGACATTTTCCCCAGTCTCATCAGTCACAAGCGAGTTCCTCTTCCTCAGTGCTCCCCCCATTATGATGCTCACATTTCCCGATATGGATTAAGCTTGCTGGTACACTTCTCTCCTGTCCTGCATGAGATGATGAGGAGGAGACTGGAGGGTGCAGGGAAAATTTACTTCACTTGAAATTAGGAGATGAGGCTCTGAAGTCAATGTGCTTATTAACCTTGGAAATCACTTAATCTTCCTGGATTTGTGTTTTCTCATCTATAAAATGAAGTGGTTAAACTGGGTGTCCCTGGAGGTCCCCACCAGCACTAAGATTGTGAACTTTTCATTAGACCTATAGCGTATGAGATGCATTTATCTTCTTTCCTTGCTTCTGCCTCTTCTGTGAAGGAAATGAGAATTAGGGAAGAGGGATGAGAATTAGGGAACAGGGCAGTTTCTCAGGGGCCATTGGGCCACCCGATGATGTAAAGGGCACCATAATGTTGGTTAATAGTATGGGTTTGGTTGACTCCAGGTTGGCGTTTGAATCCAGCTCTCTGCTTCTTAGCTGTGCAAACTCCAGCAACTCTTTAACCTTTGTATACTTCAGCTTTCTCATTTACAAATGGAGATTGTAATAACATTTACCTCCGAGTGTTGCTGACAGGTTAATGAAAGTTCTCAATCTGGTCTACAACAAACACTCAATAAATGGAAGTATGAGCAGCGGAGACCTGCTTCTTATCGAGAAGACAACCTGTGAACACTGTTTAACCAGGAGACTCGAGCTCCTGATTCTTAACCCTGGGTTCACTTTAGACTCATGGGGAGCTTTGAAAACATAAACTAGCCTGAGCCCCAGTCAAAATGGATTGAATCAGATCTCTAAGGGTGGAATTCTGGTACCAGAATTGCAGAAAAAAACTTTCCAGTTTATTCTGACAGTCAAGGATGCCAACCATTGTTCTAATGAACATTTAATTAATTGAACCAAAGAGAGGGATATCCACATGTGGAATAATTAATTTCTAAGTCATGCTTCAGAGGAGTTTGAGCTACTTGGCAAAGAAAAGTCTGCTTCCCCAACTCAGGGTCAGAAACTAAACTCATGCCTATCTCTTTAACTCTTCCTGGGAAGCCCAGATATAAAGGCACCTGCCTGGGCTAGGAATGGCGCTTATGCACTGACTAGTGACTCATCCTTCCCAATATTTGAAGTCATTCTGGAGGCGTTCAAATCCCACGACACTTTAACTGATGGCATGGATTTAACATTCAAAATCTCAAGTCAACTACTTCTGTCAGTTCCCTGTTCCAAACTGTAACTTAGTAGGGAGTCACCATGGAAACAGGTATTTCTACTTGAGGACCAATCCTTTCCTTGAAAAACTGTCTCTTCTCTCTTTTGATTATGATCAGTGAGAAGCGGTGGTAAACAACTGAGATTTATGTCTGAGGAAAATACATAAAGGATTTGAATTTAGACTCGTCTTAAGAGTGGTACAGCATTTTCTCTCAATCTATTAAGGTTTTGTTTGTGATAATAAGATCCTGTTCCTTTCTGGGAAGGGAGGGAAAAAACACTTCATTTAAGGAATATTGTCCAAGAGTGTGTAATTAAGCTCTCGAAAATGAGAAAGTAAAACTTTATTATAATCTTCATCACTCTCATTTTTTAGGTTCCAAAGGATAGAACCCAAAACCAGCTTAATTATTTTGCACCCAATTCCAAAGTGTGATTCCCTCCCACCCACCTCCAACACACACACCACCATGAAATTCTGACACCAGCCAGGTGTACTGACTTCAACTCAGTTCTGACACTATTTATCTGTAGATAACATCAGATCTCACAGGTTAGGGGCTCAGTGCTAAAAGACTGCCCCCTCCTTCAGATGCCAATCCAAAGCACAGGTGTTATCTGTGCTTCTTACTGACTGGCTATAAATCAGAGGTTTTCTTGACCCCCTTCTTGGGTTCAATTACTTTTCTAAGGTGACTCACAGAACTCAGAGAAACAGTATACTTACTACATTACTGGTTTATTATAAAAGGATACATATAAATCAGGACAGGGAGATGGAAGAGATGTATAGGGCAAGGTATGGGAAAGGTGTAGAACTTCCATCCTCCATGTATGTGCCACTCAGCCTGAATCTCCATGTGTTCACTAACCCATGAACTCCTTGAACCTCATCTTTTAAAAAAAGATTTTGTTTATTTTTAGAGATTGGGAAAGGGAGGGAGAAAGAGAGGGAAAGCAACATCAGTGTGTGAGAGAAACATTAATTAGTTGTCTGTCACTCACCCCCAGCTGGGGATCTGACCCACAACCCAGACATGTGCCCTGACTGGGAATCAAACCAATGACACTTTGGCTTGCAGGCTGGCACTCAAAACACGGAGCCATACCAGACAGGGCACCCCATCTTTTTGAATTTTTTATGGAGTCTTCATTACATAGGCATGATTGATTAAATCACGTGGCCATTGGCCCTTGATCCAACCTCAAGCCCTTCTCCACTCCTTGGAGGTCAGGGCAGTGGGACTGAAGGTTCCAACCTTCTAATCACTTGGTTGATTTTTGGGCAACCATCCCCCATCCCCCATTAGTTGCTTTCCAAAAGTCATCTTATTAACATAACAAAAGACCTTTATCTCTCTCATTACTTAGGAAATGCCAAGGGTTTTAGGAGCTCTGCTCTAGAAATGATGAATGTAGACCAAATATGTATTTCTTATTGTAAATCCCAACATCAGATAGTTCAAGCCTGTTTCAGACGTAGGGAGCGTGAGAAGCCCTGGGTTGAGGTTTGCATGCACCTTGGGTTTCCATTCCACTGAAGACCAGTGGTCCCCAAAGTATGGCTAGGTGTCTGCAGTGTCCTGGGCCCTTCTCGATTCTAACCATTTCTGAAACACTCCCACCATCTGGCACAATGACCTTCATAAATAATGAAGAAAATGAAAAGGAATCTGGTGGGAACAGACAGACAAGGGCAGGGGCAGGATGCCTCTGCTGAAGACCCACGCAGTGCCGCAGGGAGGACCTGCCCTCTGAAACTGCAGTGGCTTTTTGTCAGGTGTTAACTTGGCTAGCCTACATTGTGTGTTCTGGAAGTCCTTTTCCTGCCTGTTTCCAGTGAAGGTAGGCCGCAAAGATATTTTACACGAAGTTGGAGGACATCCCTATTGTTTTTGCACTTGGCAGGTTGGCTCTGTGCGCATATTATCAGCTATCTGCCGGTTCACTAGTGTGGGCAGTAAAGGGCCTGTAGCTGCTCCACCTGCTCTGGGACCCTCCGTCAGCTTTCCCAGTGCCTGGCCAGGTGGGTGTTTAGCTTTGTGACAACGGGGCCTAGATTCTGAGTTCTGTGGAACACCCCGTCAAGAAGGCTGGAGGCACTGAGAGGATGACACAGGTCTCAGTCTATCCTGTGGTTCTGTCTTATTGTCAGTGTACCCCACTGTCTTAGTCAGGTCAGGCTACTTTAACAGAATACCATAGACTGGGGGGCTTAAACCACAAATATTTATTTCTCACAGTTCTGGAGGCCAGAAGTTCAAGATGAGGTTATCAGCACGGATGGGTTCCAATGAGAGCTGTCTTTCTGACTTCTGGACAGTTGCCTCTTGCTGTGTCTTCATGGCAGAGAGAGATCACCTCTAGCATGTCTCTTCTTATAAGGGCACTGATCTCATGCATCAGGGCTCCTCCCTCATGACCTAATTACCTCCCAAAGGCCCCACCTCCTAATATCATCCCATGGGGTTAGGCTTCAACATATAAATTTTGAGGACTTACACTCAGTCTATAGCACTCACTTTGCAGCCATCTTCCCTTGCAGGCTGTGAGAGAGAAAGCTCGGGGGCTGCTGGCAGCTGCATTCGTCTGTCAGTGTTGTTACCACTAAACACAAAAGACTGGGTGACTTAAACAACAGACGTTTGTTTCCTCACAGTACTGGAGGCTGGGAGTCAAAGACAAAGGTGTCAGCAGTTTTGTTTTCCCCGAGGCCTCGCTCCTTGGCTCGCAGATAGCCACCTTTTCATTGTCTTCACGTGGTCTTCCCTCTGTGTCCACATCCCTGGTGGCTCTTCTTTTCAGAAGGACACCAGTCATTTTGGACTGGGGCCCCACCCTAACTGACCTCATTTTAACTTACCTTTCATTAAAGGCCCCGCCTCCAAATATGGTCACATTATGAGGTGCTGGGGTTAGGACTTCAATACACGAATTTGGGGGAAACACAGTTCAGTCCGCAGCAGTGGCTGTTGGTGGGCAAGAATGGTGAGTACACTTTTTGCCCTCTGGAGAAAGCCTGACTGCAGTGAAAGAGAAGACTGTAGCAGACACCTAGAGAGATGTGGAACCCATAGATATGGAGGATCCACTGCACTGGGGGTGGAATGGCTCAACTTTGTAAGAAACCATTTACAAATTGCTTCTGCGTGTGGCTCATGGCATAATTTATATTAGCTTTTCATTCCCAGTGTGCAAAGTGTCTGACAATCACTCCTGCAGCACGGTCAGGCCTCTAGGGGTCTATTGCCAGGTGTCTGCACGTGATTCTATTGTCGCTGGATTACCTCCCCAGCCAAAGGAAAGGGAGTGATGTTGGGATCAGTCAGAACAGCTCCTGTCACCACCGCAAGGCACCTACCTGTTTTTTTCTTATTATTTAAAATTCTCTGTGACATTTCTTCTCTTCTTTAGTGTTATAAATTAATTTTTTCCAGAATGTTCTTTTTTTGCATGTTACAGAATCCCTTTTTGTAACCTATAAGATAAATTCATACTGTTAAACAAAATATTACCTCCATTCAAAAATGTGTCAAGCTCCCAGAGCCCAGTTACATCTCAGTGACATGTGGCAATGAGCAAATCCATATTTACTGAGCTCTGATTATTGATGAGGCTTAGCAGCAGGGATGGCAACAGAGTCAAAGATGGCAAGGATGAGCTCCCAGCTTTCAAAAATTTCGCCATCTGGCTAAACTTAGGGACCAAGACATTGAACTAGGAATACACCTTAGAGTCAAGGTCAAAGCATGATTTTAGTTCTGATTCGGGCCCCTGGCTGGAGGAGCAGAAGTCCCCAATGCAGCCATGTACAAATATTTTAATAGCATAGCTTTGTCTGTAGGAGACTCTGGACAGCTAGTCAAACCCATAGTTTTGACTTTCCCAGTGTTTATACCTTCTAAATGTTTCTGGTAAATTCCAAAACAATTGGATATGTCACAGGAGTGGAAATCATAAGTGTCTGGCGGTTATTGTACTGTTTTTAAACAAAGTCATTTGGGATTCTCTTTCTATCTGGGCTCTGGGTAACCTCTCGGTTTTGCCCATGGCTGATAGTGCTTTGTAGTTGTTTAAGTGTTTAGAAGGAGTTGAGAAAAGTACAGGCACAAGGAGTGGGACTTGTCTGGTGGGTTGACTGCTGATACAGTTCTGTGTCTGGCTCCCTGCTTTGAGCAGTTAAGATACACGTAGAGTGCAGCCTACTGCATGAAGAACACTTCTCAGAGCAGTAAAGTGGAAAGATACGGGCTATTATTAGGGATCCCTGAGTTCTAACATTACACAGGAATTTAGTTTAACCACATATAGCAGAAAATTTTTTTTAAAAAAGCAGGGACATTGATAAAATAAGTATGTGTTTTTGTCTCTTATAATGAGAAATCTGAAAGCAGGCAGGCAAACACTCTAAGAATCATCAGAAACCCATATCCTTTCCAACTTATTGATACGTTTTTGTACACCTCTGGTTCTCATATCTCCAAGATAGCTGTGGAAGCTCTAGATGCTAGAAGCAGGAAAGAGCAGCTGACTAGACCCTCTCTTCTGTGATAGTTAATTGTATGTGTCAACGTCTCTGGGCTGTGTTGTCCATGTTGCCATATTTGGTTAAACTTATTCTGGGTGTTTTTATGAAGGTGTATTTTTTTTTTGCATGAGAATAACATTTGAATCTTACCAATGACTAAAGCAGATTGCTCTTCCCAGTGTGGGTGGGCCTTATCTAATTAGTTGAAGGTCTGAATAAAAGAAAAATGCTGACTCTGTCCCCAGAAAGACAGAATTATTCCTGCTGGACTGTCTTCTAACTGGGAGATCATCATTTTTTTTTTGTCTTTGGACTTGAACTAAGACATCGGTTCTTCCTGGGTCTCAAGCCTATAGGTCTTTAGAGCGAAACTACACCACTGTCAGCTTCCCTTGGATCTCCAGCTTGACAACTGCAGATCTTGGGACCTGACAGCTTTCATAGTTGCATGAGCCAAGTCCTTGTAATGAATCTACCTGTTTCTCTCTCTCTTTAGGCATATATTTGTGTTTCTGATAATATGCTCAATAAGTGCTTGTTGAATGAAAGAAGCTTTAAAATGCTACCTTATTTGGCCCTGACTGGTGTAGCTCAATGAATTGAGCGCAGGCTATGAGCCAGGGGGTTGCCAGTTCGATTCCCAGTCAGGGCACATGCCTGGATTGCAGGCCATGTCCCCAGTGGGGGCCATGTGGGAGGCAACCACACATTGATGTTTCTCTCCCTCTCTTTCTCCCTCCCTTCCCTTCTCTCTAGAAATGAGTAAACAAAACCTTTTAAAAAAACCTTTTGAAAACTGCTACCTTGTTTGACTAATTTAAGCCCCTACTTCCTCCACACGGGCCTTCAGATATTCTAAATCTGAAGAAATCCAAATATCAGGAAGATTTCCAGTGGGTGGGGATGGTGCTAGCAAGCCCAAACTGCATAGCTACCTGCTGGGACTTTTGAAAAGTAATTCCTGAACATAGATGACTCCTCAAGTCCTTGTCAACATAAGATTCTTTGGTTTCATGATCTGTAGAGAGGCCAAAAGAAATAATGATGCAAATAATTAGAATAGCAGTAATTAACACATACTGCCTTCTTACTATGTGTTACGGACCGAGGTAAACCACTAGCATGCATTCTTTCCTTTAATAATACCTAGGAGGTAGGTGCCATCATTATGTCCATTTTACAGATGAGGAAACTGAGGTATAAAAAGAATAAATGACTTG
>PVKM010044334.1:0-12283 GCA_004027735.1 Carollia perspicillata | reverse complement strand
CTAAAACAGGAGCAGAGCCACAGAAATGGAGATCACATGGAAGGTTAGCAATGGGGGAGTGGGAGGAAGAGAAGGGGGGAGAAGGTACAGAGAATAAATAGCATAGACGGTGGGGAGGAAATAGATGGGGGAGGGCAAGAGTAGTGTGGGAAATGTAGAAGCTAAAGAACTTATGACACATGGACATGAACTAAAGGGGGGGAATCTGGGGGGAGGGGATGTGAAGGGTGGAGGGGAATGAAGGGAGGAAATGGGAGAACTTCAATGGCATAATCAATAAAATATGTTTGAAAAAAGAGGTATTCAAAAATCCTCTTTTCTCATAGCTATCCACAGAATGCATCTGACTATGCCTTTAAATTTAACCCTGCTTATACTTTAGTTAGGGCAAAGCATGATGCAAGGGCTGATGTTAGAAGTCTTTGGTGGTGGTACCACAAATAAATTATTCTGAGTAAGCACTTGCTATTCTCATTTAAAGGGTACCTAGGTGAGCAGATAGAAGGGTATGTGAGCAAAGACAATTCACGTGCCGTTTAGTAGCTGCTTACAAAATAAGGAAGCTTGAGAGTTCCTGTGCAAATTGCACTTTCTCCACTGCTTAGTGAAGACAGGAGGTACAGAGTGCTTGAAGAACACGAAAAAGACGTTTGTTTTGCTCATTTCTGTATTTTATTAACTGTATTGGCGTCATTTTTGGTTATAAGATCGCATGGGTTTCGAGCATACAGTTCTATGACACATCTGCATGCTGCATCGTGTGCCCACCACCCGCAGTCCATCACAGTGCGTAGCGGTTATTTACTGGAGAAGATGAACCTCCACTATTCATATTTTTTTACATTAAAAATGACCTCGTTAAAATAGCTTAAAGGATAAAGATGAGCAAATAATTACACAGCTAATGAAAACACAATGTTTTCCTGGAGCATAAAGTCTTCCACTACCATTCTAGAGACACGGATTTGTAGAGCGAGCTCTCTTTATTTCATACTGATCTTTTTCTCACATATTTACAGTTTACATTACTTTTGCCCTTGGAGAGAATACAACACAACTTTCAAAACAAGGAATTATATATGTATGCATGTAATATATAGTACGTGTAAAATAAAGTTCTTTTCTCATTTGCTGTATATTAATAAAGGCTTCCCTCCCCCCAAAAGGGGACTGTGTTGAGTTGCAAATGATGTAAATGTCTTTCCTACTTTGCATGAAACATTACCTTATATGGAGCAAAGGCATCACACTTTAGAGGAATATTGAAAACAGCAGGGATTTCTTTTGCATATAAGATTAGATCTTCATTTTACTTTCTGATGGTGTTTGTAATGAAATAGCAAAGCTTGCCTTTAATTGGCCTGTCTGTAAAGCACATCTCCTGTGTTCTAAGTCTTGAAGTGCTTTTAATTAAGAAGGCAACCTAACTGAAAGGGAAATAGAAATATCCAGTAATTGTGCAGAAGACCAAGGGAGGTATTACTAAGAGAGCCAAACGAGATATATTTATGGATTAAAAAAGAGCAGTCGCTCCCTTTACATGACATTAGTTTCTTAAAGGAATAAAAAAAAAGTTGTGGGTTGAAAAGTACATGGAAATGTAGATTCAAAAAGCTCAAAGAGCCTTTGAACTTTGCTTTGCTTTCCTTCAAGTGTGTCTTTAAGTTGCACGAGGAAGTGCTGGGAATGACTGAGTGGGAAATTTCAAATCGAGATTGGGTTTGAGAACTGAGGATCAGGGCAAGAGAACTAGGAAAGAAACTAAATAATATTACAAATTACAAATATGTAATATATATTACAAATACAGCAACAAAATGGATCAAACTGATGTAGATTTATATTTTTCATGCTTATAATTACAGATACATCTGAATAAAAACAACAATATTTAACAATATATTCAATTATTATTTAAGTGTAATTCATACTATTATTTATACTTACAAATAATTAAGAATCTATTATTAACCCATAATTATGATATATAAATATAAGATACCAAACCGTTAAAATTAATATTAATAATAATTATTTAATAAGGTTTAGATTATTTAGTCATATTTAATAATTATACTTAGTAATGTGTAAATACTATGTGATAATAATGATACAACCTGAGCTCTAAAACATGAAATACCTAAGGGCAAAATAAAGACTGCACTCAAAAGCCAGAGCCATGGGTGAACAAGAAATATGACTGACTCCTCAGGGAGTTTGAGGGGAGCGCTAACATAAGGCATGGAGAGTTGGGTAGCTCTCCCATCAATAGACAGGAGCCTGGGGAAAACTAAGGAAGCACAGGAAGTTTTCTGGGTGCCAAGGACTATAAGTGAGGTAAAAAAAAAAGGTCAGTTGCCAAAAGTCAAATCTCTGAATTGAACTTATTTTTCTATTACAGTATTGGGATCACTTATTTTTCTGTTACAGTATTGGGATCACAATTGTTCATAAGACTGGTTTAGGTAATTTGAGAGTCCTCAGAAATGCAAATGTTAAACCACTCTATATGGATACTTTCATACCGAGCCCTTGAGACATCCTAGAAAATACTACCCTCAACTGAAGATGAGCTCATAATGAAAACTATAAATTATGTGAGAAAATTATGCATAATGAGAGAAAATTAGCTGATACAAGATTTAGGAGAATAAGTGCTCTGTTAAGTGGAGAAAGTAGAACAATCTGGAAGATTTTATACTTTAAGTGTATTTAAAGAGTTTATAGAGCTGAATGAAGGAATAGGAATCATAACAAATGAACCCATGTTACAGAAAAAGAACATGTAGTTTGAACAAAGTCAAGTAGAACTTCAAACAATAAAAAAGAGTTATTAAAATTACAAGCTTAATAAATGGCTTAAATAGCATATTAGGTACAATAAAGAGATAATTGAAGAGGAAGGTGGAGCTGAGGAAGTTACTTAGTACTGACCCTAGAGATAACAAGATAGGAAGATGGAGACCATGGAAGAACAGCTAAGTAACGCGGGTGAGAGAGTTGGAAGGCCCAGCCTAAACCTGATGGTGGAAATAAACGATGGAGCAGAGGCAATAATTATAGATGTAACGCCTGATATTATCTTATACAGTTGAAGAAATATATCCATTTCCATGTTGAAGAAGCACCCAGCTTCTAATGAGTATGAGATACAGTTACATAGAGGCATCCTGTGGGAAAACTGCAGAACAATTTAGGACAGAGACAGAACTGTGGAATGAGCCAGAGAGAAGAGGACTGCCTGCCAAGGTGTCCCGTCAACGGTAGACTGCGGGGGAAGATGGAATGATACTCTGAAAGTTTCCAGTGAAGGAAACTGTTAGCTTAGAATCCTATCCCAAGGTGAACTGTAATACAAGAGCGAAGGTGTAATGTAGACACTGTCAGATTAATGAGAAGAGAACACTTATGACTTAAAGACCATGACTCGAAGAGCTGGAGAGAAGTTGGATTCTGAAGGAAAGAGGCAGAAGCAGAAACCAGTGGGGAGCTACGGTATTCTGGACATGTCGGTCCATCTGAATAAGCACTGACAGTAAAAATGACGTTCATTTGAGTGACAGTCACGTATTCCCCAGTGTCGTTGCGGGGGTGAGCGTTTGGTGCTAAAGAAAACTGGAGTCTGTATTGTTTAGAATGTTGTTTGAATTTAATGCATGCTAAAATCTAAAGGTAATAACAGAAACATGTAGAAGAAAATTAAGTCATCAAACAAGGTGTAGAAAAGGGAATTAAGAAATTCTATCAGGTAAAGATAAGAAAGTAAGGAGGAATAAAACCAAAACAAAATAAAGGGACCAGATATTTATACAGATGCATTTTACTAAACTTTAAAAAAGTAGAAAATTTTAGTTTATTTAAGTTATAATGTAACTAGAAAAAGAGGAAAAGCTGTTCTTAAACCTGGTAAAATTTGTATTCTAAATCTATGATTGTGCAATAAAAAGAAATTAATACCCATTTTACTTATGATCACTAGTGCACCGGTTCTAAAGAACATGTTATTTTTACCTGAATCTAAGAATTAGTTAATGTGATTAGTAGAATTTATCTGAGGAGAGTTAGATGGTTTAACCTAAAAAAATTCATCATTGCAACTTACCCCATCCATAGAATAAGAGATTATTATATGATTATATGAATACATGAAGAAAAAAATTTTTGATAAAGTTCAACTTCTGGTTATAATTAAAACTTTCAGGTGAACTGGAATAGAAATAAAGTTCCTTAACTTGATAAGTCTATATATCTAATATCGCAATGAACATTATAGTTATAAAGAAATTTTAAAAACAGTACAATTAAATTAGTGACAAGAAAACTATGCCTTTTTATCATCACCAATGTTTATTATCATAGTGGATATCCTTATCACAGTAATACAATAAAAAGGTGTAGTGACATAAAACTATAAGGAAAAAGATAAAACTGTATTTATTTGTAGTAGATTTCATTGTAACTAGAAAACAAGCACAATCAGAAATCTATTATAACAAAAAATAGAGTTTAACAAGGTTGTCATATGTCAGCTTACAAATATCAATAGTACTATATTAGCAGCAATAAATGTAAAGTTTAAAAGAAAATACAGTGGTGTTTACAATAGAAATTAAATTGATGAACAATTGAATAACAAAAGTATACATAAGATTGTATTTATTTATTTATTTATTTATAGGGAGTGGGATGATGAGAGAGAGAGAGAGAGAAACATCAGTGTGCAAGAGTTACATTGATGGGTTGCTTCTTGCAAGCCCCCAGCTGGGGACCTGGCTCTCAACCCAGGCCTGTGCCCTGACTGGGAATGGAACTGGCGACCTTTCTGTTCTCAGGCTGGCACTCAATCCACTGAGCCACACTAGCCAGGATTACATAAGATTTTTATAGAGGAATCATTCAAGTCATACAGGGCCCCACACAAATAATGCCCCTTTTTATTACAAAATCTTTTGTTACAGAATAATAAGCATGTAATTCTGTAACATAATATCACACTCAAGCACATCATACAACATGTTAGATGGAATGTTGAAATTGCTGTCCATCTCCTGTGCGACATTCATGTACCCTAGCAACCACACTTAAGCACACCTTACTTCTGCCAGACCCTGTATTAAAGGACATAAGGGATCTTAATAAATAAAGAGATCTTATGGTCAGGGAGAGTTCAACCTAATAGTAAAGACTTCAGTTTTCCTAAAATTAGTCTATACATGCAGTGCAAACCCCATCAGGATTTCAGTGAGGAGGTAGAAACACAAAGCAGTGAAGAACTATAATTTTCATTTGTTTGGTAGACGTGTTGGGAAACTTTTCTAGTACACCACATGAAGAAAAATGAAGCTGAATCTCTGCCCTCTAGATGGCATATATAACTCAAGAGCAAACGTATAACCATAAAACTAAAAGACAAAAATGTAAGGGAGTATTTCTGTGATCTAGGGTAAAAAGGACTTCTTAGGAAAGTTCCTGAAAGCAAAAACTGTGAGATAAAGATTGACAGACTGCCCTCCCAAGGTCATTGTAGACAAAGTCAACAGAAAGATGAAAACTGAAAAAATCTACTCGCAATGTCTAAAATTTTCAGGAGATTAGTATTTAGGATGTATTAAAACCCCAAATCATTGAGTAAATATGGGGAATTTAATAGAAAAGTAGGCAAAATACAGGGATGAGCAGCTCTCAGGAGAATCCTGAAAAGTATAAATATATGAAGAAAGAAGGCAAAAAAAATCACTAATAATCAGAATTGTAAGGGAAGAGAATAATGAGCTACTTTACGGCAATCGAGTTGTGGAAACCAGACGGGGGTTAACACAGTGTCAGAGGCCTGTGGGGGAATAAGGTCCCGTGTGCCGGTGGTGAAAGCTGCAAGTTCCCAGCCACTCTGGAAAGTAATTTACCACCCGTCCTTAGCACAGTTAAACACGCATATTTTATTACCCAGTAATGCCATCCCTCAAAGAAATTCCTAGTGTTCGTTCACAAGAGGACACATGTGACAATGTTCTTGGTGGTGGTGTTTATGGAAGTAGAAATTGGAGGGCACCCAGGGGTCCCTGACCTTGGAGGATGGCTCAGTGAAAGGCAGTTGTCATGCACTGTGGAATGATACGTAGTATTTAGGATAAACAAACTGGATGTGCAAACAGCAAAGTGGGCTGGTCTTAGAAACAGTTTCCCCGGAAATTGGTAAGTAGAAAACCATTTAGGATGTGGAAGAGTTGACCAACACATTTAACAAGCTTGATGTAATATGTAGATAGAAAGAAAGTTAGGGATGTATCTGCTCCTTAAGACTGTAAGGAATACAGATTCTTTCCCAGCACAGATGCAATATTTATAAATACTGACCACATATAAGTCAAAAGTGAAGCCTTAATATATTCCCCCAAATGGCTATCATGCGATCATGCTCTTTGACCATAATATAATAATATTAGGTACTACTAATAAAAATATATTAAAACGCTAAATTAAAAACCCTCAAAAGTAACAACTCCATTTATATGGAAACTGAAAAATAACGTGCCTACACCTAAAAGGGTGGTACCATGGAAGGGCTTTTCTGTTTCTGAATAATGGGTAAGGCTGAGGAACCAAAGGAAGGCAAAAAGCATGATGAAATCCATGTGAGAATAAACAAATCTTTATGTGATTTGGCCCGCAGAGCAATCTCAAGGTGAGTGTTTCTGTATTTTTTTAAAAAGATTTTGTTTATTTATTTTTAGATAGAGGGGAAGGGAGGGAAAGAGAGGGAGAGAAACATCAGTCTGTGGTTGCCTCTGTCCCCCCACGGGGGACCTGGCCCGCAACCCAGGCACATGCTCTGGCTGGAAATCAAACCGGGGACCCTTTGGTTTGCAGGCTCATGCTCAATCTACTGAGCCATACCAGGCAGGGCTTGAGGTCAGTGTGTTATGTCCAGTTTTACGTATGAAGAAATTGAGAGTCACACAACTTATAAGTGCTAGAAAGAGAGTTCACATTAATTTTCTTTCATACTGGCATAGAGGGGTACACATACGAAAGGAACTTGCCTCTAAAGAGGAGAGCTGGAGTGGCTAATCCATGTGAGAAACCCAAGGGTGGAGATTAGTTGGCGAAGGAGGCAATTCTACTGGGAGAACTCTAGAGGAGGCCGCATGTTCCCTCTCTAGGGCCTTGGAACTGCATTTCATCAGGTTTTCCCGGAAGAGAGACTAGCTCTACCTCTTGTTTCTAAAAGCATTTCATAAACTATAAATCTTAATGAATATTAGGTATTAGCATTAATGTCATATATTGCCAAGAAATCCTTGTACTTCCTGGAACCCTCATGAAAAAAATTCAGGGTATTTTAGTAATACATTTTCAGATAACATAATTTATACCCAGTGAACTAGCATATCTTTCCTAGGAGATTTTCCTTATGTTACTGGACTAGAGAAGAAAATAAGGCGATGCACATGGAACTGTAAGATAACGATGCTGTATAGTGTGCTTAAAATTTTGCTAAGAGGGTAGATCCACTGTTAATGTCGTTGTCACACACACACACAAATAACAAAGATGCCATGGTGTGAGGGAAGTTTCGGACACAAAGCAGCAGTGTCTATAGAGATCTGAAGAAACATATGATCCCATGTAATATAGTCGGCCAAGTTTTCATTTATTTATAAAGGCAGCAGGTGAGCATTCTGAAAGACGAAAGAATTTGTGGAATCTGATACCCGTGATCCTTTTAAATAGTGCTACTAGGCGAAAAACAAAGCAAACAAAAAGCCCCAGGCAGTGGAAGGATTAGGCAAAATACTGAACTCGGAGATGGAGATGTGGTAAAGCCACACTGAAGTGTGGCGGGATCATTGAATCCAAGGAAATATGGAAGGAAGACTAAATAACTACGGGATTGTAGTGGTGTAATAGAATGGAAATGTTCTATGTCTTAGTGAAAAAACAATGAAGTACCAAGATAGATGTGGCGGTAGGGAGAAAGGAGGGGAGAGGGAAGAAGGGCACAATTTCGACTTCTCATTTTTCATAGCAGGGAGTCGGGTGGTGGGATCTAAAGCAGAAACATGAGGTTAAGAATAAGGAAAATGCAATGGTTTTAGTCTCTCAATGTGCTTTTTTGTGCTTACCTAATGGAATATGTTTTGAGGTAAAAGGTCATTTATCTGAAGTTTAGGAGTTTCCTTTCCTTTTTTCAGATTATTGTATTTCTGTTAAATTCATGTAAAGTTACATTTAATACTTACAGTAAAATATTATTTATAGCCCTATTGTCATAAAATTATTTCTGTCCATCTTTGCCTGCCTGCCTGGGAGGCAGTATGGTTGTTTAGGGCAGAGCTTTCCAGTGGTGCGTTTGGATAACCTGGGGATCTCACGGGAATGCAGGCCTGGGATGGGCGTGACGTTCTGCGTTCTGGTGAGCTCCCCGGTGATGCTGATGTGCTGATGCCATTGGTGCTTGGGCCTCACTCTGAGCCCTAGGACTGTGGTGCTGGTCCCAGACCGCCTGTGCTGGATTGCTGGTGCCAGCACTTGTCAATTGTTTGACTTTGAGCAAGTCACATGCCTGGATCTCCTAATTTGTAAAATGTTAACAATAACGGAACCTCCACAGAACCTTCTTAGGACAATGCCGGACAGCAAATGTTATATATGAAAAATTTGGCTGTTTTCACAGATCATATAACCTTGGGCTGGAAACTTATCTCTGAGCTTCAATTTCCCCAGCTGAAAAAACCCAATACCTCACAAAGCTGTTGTGATAACTAGAAATAACTTATTTAAGATGCCTTGCATAGTATCTGACATGCTATAGATAATCAATAAATGGTAGTCACCAATGTTTATAACTATATAAATTATCATGTAATAATACTAGTAATTTCTTTTAATAACCTATATAGTCTTAATTCTACTAATCTGTTTATTCATTCACTCATGTTTTATTTAGTCATCCTATAGCTCATTCTTGAGTTTGTCCTGTCTATTAGGAGCCCCATTCAAGCACTAGGATTACATCAGGACCAAGGCTGTCCTAGCAGACTTTTCATTCTAGTGGGAGAGAAGGAATGAAGAAATGGTATGTAAAGCAGTAGTGTTGAGAATAAAAACTAAAGCAAGATAAGGGATAGAAAATAATGCTGGGGGTGGGGAGAGGGTTATTTATTACCGGCGGGCTGATCAGGGGAGATCTTTGGTAAAGGAACGACTGAGCAGACACCCGGATGGGGCGAGGGAGCAGGCGCTGGGGCGTTCTGGGGACACCCTTTCCTTCAGAGGTTCTCCTGAGGGAGGGCGTCAGTGTGTCTGGTTCTGAGGGCGTGTGATAATAACGTTAGGAGTTGGAGCTTGAGAGAAGGTAGGGCCAGATCAGTGTTTCCAAACCAAGAGTCACAGTTCGTTAGTGGGTTGCAATCGGCAGCATTAAAAATAAATTAAAAAAAGTAATGAATCAGAATTGAAAGTATCAGAAAGCACAGTATATAGCAAGGATGAATACTGGTTTGTAAAACCAGGCATGTATACATGCATGTAGTACGTGCTACGTGTTGATTTAAAAATGAATTTCTTACTATAGGCACCCATGCAAGAAGTTTTAAATGCAGTGGGCTAAATTGTGTAGAACCTTATAGTCTGTGATAAAGACTGCGGGGTTTGTTCCAAAGGGCGAGAAGCCTCTAATGGAGTCTGAGCAGGGGAGACACAGAACGTGATGAGGGCCTTCAAGCCCTTTGCTGCAAGGAAGGAACGCTGTCTGAGGGGAGTAAGACTGGGATAAAACCATGATAACTTCTTGCCCAGTCACCCCTTACCCATAGCACTGTGGCAGGCAGAATAATGTCACCCCCTCTTCCCACCAGAGACGCCCACGCCCTGGTCCTTAGAACCTGTGACTGTGTTATGTTACATGGCCAAAGGGGCTTTGCAGGTGTGATTCAAGTTGAGATGGGGGAGATTATCCTGGATTATCCGGGTGAACCCAATCCAATCACAAGAGTCCGTAGACGTAGACGTGGAAGAGGGAGGCAGAGGAGGCCAGAGTGATGGTATGTAAGAAGCACCTAACCTGCCATTTCTGGCTTGAAGCTGGAGGAAGGGGCCATGAGTCAAGGATATGGGTGGCTTCTAGAAGCTGGAGAAGGAAAGGAAATGGATCTTAGAGTTTACAAGAGAACATGACACTTCGATGTTGGCCTGGTGATATTTGTGTCAGACTTGTTAACCTACGTAGAACTGTAAGGTTATAAATGTGTTTTTAAGCTACTACGTGTGTGGTAATTTATGTCAGCCATAGAAAACAGATGCAAGCGTGTTGCCTCTTAAAGCTGTCTCTACCCGCTCCCTCTCCGAAGACCCCTCCAGGGGGCTGACGTGAGATCGGGGTTTCAGTTCCCCCACGTGCCCTCTGCTCCTCCCTGCTGTCCGCTGCACGTCCTGTTTCCTTCCTGCTTGTCCAGTACCTTCTCAGTAGGAATCCTCAGTGGGACTGACCAGCCGTTTGGGCACAGTCTGAGGTCTTTATGTCTCCTGTCTGACTACTTCTCTTTTCTTTATTTTTTCAACTGCCATTGACATGTAATATTATTTTGTATTGGTTTCAGGTGTACAGTATAGTGGTTAGACAGTCATGTACTTTACAAAGTGTTCCCCCTGGTATTTCCAGTACCCACCTGGCACCACACACAGTTATTACAATATTACTGACTGTATTTCCGACGCTGTGTTTTATATCCCCAGGAGTATTTTGTAACTACCAATTTGTACTTCTCAATTACAAATGTCAATTATTGTATTGTGAGGTCCTTAAGAAATATTAAGGTTGCTGGTGCCTATTCAGTGTGATTCTACACTGCCAGCCTTCTCCAGCTTATTTTGTTGTCCTTTCTCTTTAGTCGTTTTTGCTTCCTTGGGACCCTGGCTCCTAACACTTTTCTTGTTTTCTCCACCAAGAAATTCGCTTGGGAAACACATGACACCTATGCAGCAAAGCACACAGACCTTGGACCAGCCTTCCGTATTGAACTTGATGTTCCCGGGCTTGGTTTAGGTTATTAGAAGTCTAAACTCCTGGATATTAACGCTGGATATTACTATGAAAGTGTAAGTGATGCACTCTTAGAAAAAGAGTCTATAGAGCTTATTTTAAAAATGTTGCTTACTGTTTCATCTCATATCAACCTGGTGACAAATGTCAAGTAACACTAATATGTGTGACAGATTTGGCTCCTTTGAATCTGCCCTCCTATGAGATTTTCTTCTGTCGATCATTAGCTAAGTAACACAGTTTAGCAGATTACAAAAAGCGGGGGGTGGGGTGGCAGGAAAATGCCAATTTAAAAGGTTGTTTTAATATATTATTTCTATAAATTCCTTATCTAAAGCTTAATACTCTTTAATTGTGCTCTGCTCTACTATGATAAAACAGTACTAATTTGGTAAGTAGATCAATGATGTTTAATTGTTAATCTTAGAGCACAAATTCTAATGCTTTTAATGTTCTCTAAAGCTGTTTAAACTTTATAGCCATTTTACTAGTTCCCATTTAAAACATTGAAACAATATTACTGGGGAAAATTTCTTAACTTTATATGAGACAGTTAATAAGATACATAAAATACTCTTGTCTAGGAGAATTTTAATTGAAAACACTTGTGAAGAGGCAAATAAAAATCATCTAAATGTGCAAAGACAGCAAAAACCATATTGCTTTGCTAAACATGATCTTGCAACTTAAGCGCAGTCGGTGGCGGAGGGCAGTTTCTGGGAGATGGCTTGCCTGTGGGGGAGCAGAGACCAGGGGGTTGACGTGGCTCTGCCTGCGTGGGCCGTGCCCGGTGGGAGGGCGGCGGATGGACTCTTTAGCCCTAGACGCCATCAGAGCCACGCCCTCTGCTTCTGCTTGAGGTTGCTTGAAGTTATTCCCATCTTTTACTACCTCTGCTGCAGAGCCAGTGCTAAATAACATGCTGAGATGCAGGCTTCCACTGAAGACTAGCACACGAACTCAAACGCGGATGCTGACGCTTGCCCCGTTTTAGGCAGATCTAAGTCTCTTCTGTATGTGTTCCTCTATTATCTCGTTGAACGTGTCTGATTACCCATCTATACCCTCTTAGACGGAGAGGGCCACCTCCAGGGCACACTGCCTGGGTTCAAGTCTTGGATTTTCAGCTGACTAGCTTTGTTGTCTTGAGCAAACACTGAACTACTCTTGGCCTGAGTTTCCTCACTGAAATAAAAAAAGTTATGTCTCATGATCTTGTTCTGAAGGTCATGTGAATTAATA
>PVKM010044333.1:0-12268 GCA_004027735.1 Carollia perspicillata | reverse complement strand
GGTGGGGGGTGTTGGGGGCTGGGGGATTTGCAGGTAATCAGATCACCACTTCAGCGGGAAACCTCATACCTGCAAAAGAACTTCCTCTTCTCACTTTCCGGAGCCTTCCTGCTAGGAGGTGTGCTACAGGAAGTTGGGGGCTGGTAAAGGAGTAGGGCCGGCCCCATTCCATCCCCAAGGCCAGCTAGAGCTGCAGCCCTTGGCCTCGCAGGGCCTGGACTCCTGCAGCAGAGGCTCCTCTAGCTCCTCTTCACGGACCAGGATTTTTGAAGGGGAGGAAGACTCACAAAGAGCCTCAAACCAGTAACCCGCACCGTGGCTTCTTGTTTAGGGCAAGTGTTTGCTGAGAACTCCGAGCACCCCTCCTCACTCGTTATTTTTCAGTATTGTAAATAAAGGTCTAGGAGTCAGGTCTCCGGCACCGAGGTTCTGGGTAACTCTGCAGCTGTGATCTGGAGGTGATCTCTGAATGGCTTTTCCAGCCCCAATTAAGGTCCTTCCTGGTAGTCACATTAACTCTCACCAGGAGCTTTCCTGTCAAAAGGGAGGGAGGCGGGGCAAGCACTTAGCCTTAGTACACTGTCAGCTCTGGCTGCATCTCAGTTGCGTGTGGGGCATTGATTTTACGGGTCCCTCCTTAGCAAACCTGCTAATAGGATTCTTTCCCTCTCCTTCCCTCCGCCCCCTGCAACCTGGCCCGACTCCTGGGCAGACCTTGATTACATGTCTCATTGATTCCATTCAGCTATTTATTAATACACTAATTAGCATGTTCATTTAAAGGAGAGTGACACCGCTTTTTAAAGATAAATGTACAGAGGTGCAGGTTAATGGAAATTTCTGTTTATGTAACACGGACGTCTGGTGCGAAGGCGATTAGTTTTGGATGTTAAAAGGACACAGGGGTTTTTTCCGGGGCTCAAATCACTGTCACTGACAGTCACCCTTTGAAAGGTGACACCTGGAATCATATTGCATTTTCCTTCAGTGATATTGGCACAGGGGACTAGCGGTGACCGAGGAGTGAGGGCGGAGGCCTGGCTGTGCACAATGTTTCAGGAACGGGACCCGTGACGGATGAGGATGGCTGGCTGGTGAGGCAGGAACAGGCGGGGCTCACACACTACTTGTGTGTGGGGCTGTCTGGAATTTCGTCGTGAAAGGTCTATGAATGGGTTAACAGTGCTATTCTATCATAGGCTTCTTCTGTTTGTTCTTGAGTTGCCTGCAAGTGATATTTTAATCAGGGCAGGCGAACTCTGCAACAAACACCGCCCCCAAATGTCGGTGGGTTCACACATCAAAGTCCAGGAATGGTTAGTATGTGGCGGGATTTTGCTCTGTACGGTCATTCAGAAGCCCGGGTTCCTTCCATCTTGTGGCTTCGCTATCCCTTAGGCTTCTCAGTTTTCCACGGGACTTCCACATCCGGCTGGGAGAGAAGGAAAGAGAACATGTGTGGAGGAGGTTACGGGGATGGGGACCTGGATGCACCCAGGCTCAGTGTCTTCCAGCCCAGCAGTACGGGGACTGGACACGGAGAACCAAGTGCAGCTGCAGACAAGCGCAGGGACAAGGCAGGCCTGAGGGGGCCTGCAAGGCGTCGACAGTGTGGGGAGCGAGCACGTGTCACGCTACAGACTTCAGGTCAAGGTAGACTTTTCCTAAGAGGTGTATTCAAACCAGGTAGACAACAAAAAGGGGTTGTACACTGAAAAGTAACCAAATTAAATAAATAAAAGCAAGTGGAAGCAAGGTTCATAAGCTCCCAAAGGGGTTGCCCAGGTGTTGTGCTCCTTGGGTAGGGACCGAAGATGTCCTTGTGTTGGAGAGGAGAAAGCCAAGGGATGCAGACAGAGTGCTCGGAGCTGCTGGGGAGCCGTGTTACCTGGCGGGTTGATTTAGAGAGACAGATACTTTGAGAAGATTCAGCATTACCCACCTCTTATGCCCCGGTGTTGTAAGAGGGAGTCTTAGCCAAGGGCACCGTTATCATGTGGTGTGGACCCTCCCTTTCGCTTTTCTCCAATGACCCGAGCTTGCACTTCCCTGCAAAGCTCATGGCAGCTCACCGTGTGGTTCTAGCGTCCTTCGTCCCACTCCTAGGCCTTACCTCATGCTCCTGGCTGCCCAGCGATACCCTCCCTTAGAAGAGGGCTTGAGTATTGGGCCATCATCAAGGGTTAAGGTCACTTAGGAAGGTCGCACTGATTGTGCTGGGAATCCAATGGGCTTCTGGGAAGACGGCTGCAGAAATGCCCACAGCAGTCTGGAAACACCTAATAACACAAAAACAATTCCCAGTCCTGAGACTACTGCTCATGGCGAAACAGCGCTAACATGTAAGAATATAAGCATATATACAAGGATGTTCAAATGGCACCCATCTTTGTGCCAAAAAAGGAGGGATGGACTAAAGAAAATTACCCATCGACAGGAGAAGGGCTAAATAAGTTATGGTACGTACACACCGTGGGATATTACACAGCCATTCCAAAATAAAAGCACAGCTACACCAGGTGACTCGGAGGGTTTCCATGAGGCATTGTTGAGGGAGAAAGCAGGTGTGATAGGATGAGTCTGTGTGTGTTTGGTTCTACGAGTGTGGAGAAACTTGTGGAAGAATACTCGGATGCCGACAAGCTCCTGGAGGCGGGAGGTGGGGGAGGTGGGGGTCGGAGAAAGGGGGAAAGGGGGATGCCAAAACAAAATGTGGCTTTAGACTTCTTCTGTGCTGTAGGATGTGGGTAGTGGTGGGAGGGATCGGGCAGAGACACAACCTAATTTGATTTGTGTTTTAGAAAGACCACAGTCCTAGGGGCGTGGTGAGTGGTGTGGAGGTGGATGGGGGCTGTTACCGTAGTCCAGAGAAGAGGTGACGAGGGCTCTGGAGTCAATGGGAGTGAAAGGAGGAAGGGTCCAGAAGTAGGTCAGAGGTTAATGACAGGCCTTAATGATGATCAGGTGAGGCAGCTGAAGGGCTTGGAGGACCCTCCCCACCATGCGTGGCACTGCTGTCACACAAGGAGGAAATGCAGGAGAAGCCACAGGCGTAGAAGATACGAAGGGGCTGGGTTTCGGTGAGCTGAGTTCCAGGTGCCTGAGGGACACTGAATGAAGACAGGTGGGGTGTGGCATGTGAGTGGCCTAGGGCTCAGTGGGACAGGGAGGATTGAGGTCCACCCTGGAGACCAGCTGAGGGGCTGGAGGCAGAGGAGTGTTGTTGCAGCCCAGTGGGAGTGTGTGATTTGATCCCCGGGCCAAGGTGGGTCGTGTTGGGGTCGTGGGCGGGCAGAGGAGCTGGACCGCCTCCTTCCTCCTCCCATTGAGCCTCCTGAGCAGCAACCCTGGGGGGTTGGGGCAGGCCATTATGTATAGCAGAACCAAGGGCTTTGCAGATGCTAAATAAAGTCACATTTTGGTTAAAACCCAGCTATGATGATATTTTAAACCAGTGTGCTGCATTCAGATCCCCTTTAAGTGTCCATTGATTTCCTCCTTCAGCTCCCAAAATGCTGACTGACTCCCCATTGTTGCAGTCCCCACAAATCCTAAGAGGCGCTTCTGCAAACCCGTCCCAGCAAGAGAGATAAGGCCATAGCTCTGAATACAACTTTCCTGATGGGCCAAGGTAATGAAGGGAACAGGAGAGTAACGCAGAGAGGAACACACTGCTTCACAGGGAGGCTGGGCCTTACTGACCAGATGCCTCATTCCTGAGCAGCCTGCCCCCAAGGAAGGGTGGGCTCATCCTCCTGCTGTGGGGGAGGGGGGTTACTCCGAGCTCCAGTTGAAGACCAGCACATTCCAGCCCTCACTTTCTTTCCAGAGAATGCGCCCTCCCTTCAGGGGACACCTCACCTACCCATTGGGTACAGGGGTACTTGTCTCCTTAAGGCACCAACATGGCGATAAGGGCAAAGTGAGGTCGTCTGGCACTGGAGAGGCTCCCAGCATCTGCGCCCCTGCCCCAGGCTGCATCTGCACTTGAACTCAGCCTCTCCCTCCTAGTCAAGGGAGGACCCACCCACCTGTTCTGTCTTCTCCTGTTTTTCTCCCTAATACTCAAACCATAACTCACATGTCCCTCCAGGAATATGAGCTGAACATTTGAAAATCATTTTAGGGGGAAAAAAAAAGCCTAGCTCCCTGCACTCTACAAACAAACAAACAAACAAGGAATGTTAAAGACACAGTAGTAACTTAACCCAAATAGCAAATCGCATGGCTGTTGGGGACGCTCTCCTGCAGTCGACGCACTTCATCATCTTCCGGAACACCGAAGGGGGCGTTCATACGAACGTTCCTCCCAGAATCAAGAAAATCTGTCCATGGGGGGTTTTCCAGCATCTGCTGTTTCATGTTTCAAAAATCACAGGACAGACCAAATTTATCAAAGTCACTGGGGTTGGGGCCCAGGCATCACGTGTGTTAAAGTTCCACTGGTGATTCTCGTGCACAGCCAAGTTCAGAGCCATTTCCAGTGATTGAACTAAGCAGTTCGGCTCTGTCCGAGACTCCTCAAAGGGAGTGAGTTGTTAATAAATAGTTTGTGAATGGGGGGGGTTAGGCTCCCTGGGAATCCAGTGTTCTTAGGTGTGGTGGTGGTGGGGTGCATTTTACTCATGCAAACTAGAAATAAACTCATTAATGTTTGTGTCCCATTTCTAGCTTTGGAAAAAGCTAGGTTCGGTATTTATTGGAAAGCACAATAGAATATTTGGTCTTGGTTTTTTGGCAAGACCATGACCAAAGTTGGGTGAGAATAGGTGTTTTGGGGGTGGGTGGTGAAGGACAGAACCTAGGATGTTTGGTGGTTATTCGGCTGCAGACTTTCTCACTGTTGTCGGTGTGTCTATTTCCAGATCTGTGCCCCCAAAGTGATGCTGGGGCATTACAAATTAGGAAGAACCTCACATGCACTTGAAATTGCCCTGGGTGCATCAGCTTATCATAAAAACCCTCTCTCAGGCATCTGGAAGTTAGAGTTAAAGTCTATACCGAATTAACATTGCATGAGGATTTCGCTCGGTTAAAGGCGAGGGCTAGGAGAGTCTGGAACTCCAGTTCCTGCTATGACAACCCAGTGCTGTTCCACCGCAGGGCTCTCCACCCCCTCACAAGCCCCACCGGATTCGGGACGTGGCATTCCTCGAAACTCTTTTGAGCCTTTCCAAAGCGAGGCTTTGTCTCTCTTCATGCCGTCCCCATCCGCGGCCCTGGAGTGAAGCCACCAATTCAAAGGGCTGTTTGGCTGGGTGTTTTCTTCGGTTTCACTTTTTGTTCAACAGCATTAGATGTGCTCATGCTCAGACTCCCCGGGGCCGTGTGTGCGTCAGTGACTGGCTTTCTGTCCTCATTTGGTCATGGCGATCTTGAGATCTGCAGTTGTGGCTACAAAGAGAGGTGCTCTCTAGTTGCTTGTTGTCCCCAGGGCTCATTTGCAAGCTGCTGCGTATGGCTGAAACACAGAGCAGCCCGAAGAAAAGAAATCCAGGCTACCAGCAAACTCTCTGGTTACCTTCAGCACTGATTCGATTCTCCTGGTGGGTGTGCACGGGGTCCTGATGGCTTTATCTCCGTACCCCTCTTCTCTGTCATTCAGGAATTCCTGTCCTTTGGTTCTTCTGCACGGTAGGCATATGAGCCAGGTATCTGGGACAGCTCTGCCCCTTGCCAGGCGACCCCAGGAGGGGGCCCTATAGTATCTCCCAGCCTTGCCTCTTGACCTCTGCCAGCCACTGCGTCCATACCCATGTCTGCGTGCATTCAGGGGGACCCTGGCAAAGGGACTGAAAGACCTACATTGGTATTAAGGGGACATGTGTTGAGTGCCATTCAGAGACCTAGAGACTTAAGCAAAGGTGTAGACATGGGAAGGTTGAAGGAAGCAGCCTGCTATAGGCTTAAAGGTAAAGGCTCTGGGATCAGATTGAGATTAAATTCACGTCCTACCCCTCCCCAAGTTGGACAAGTTACTTAAACCTCCCTGAGGCACCTTCGTCTGTAGGATGGGATGACCATACTTCCTGCACAGGGTGAGGTGAGAGGATGTATGTGCATATCTCAGTCCCAGTGCCTGGCCCAGAGCAAGCACCGGGGAAGGCCGTGGCCTAGTATGTTCTCTTTTTGGAAAGGATTTAAGCTTTAAATTATTCCTGGAATTGGGGAAAATGTCACTGTGGAGCTAGGCTGCTGTAATTCAGTTTACTGTTTCCAGAAAGGAAGTATTTGAAAAATAAATGTATTTTTTTCAGGCCACTTGTAACAAATTGGCATACTTTGGGGCTCCCTTTCCTTGAATAGTGAAACCAGATGGGCCAGTTTGGCATCTGACTTGCGAATTTTCATTTTGTGAATCTCACGGGTGGAACCCAGGGTTCCCAGGTTCCCAAGCCCTGCTTATCCCAGGATTCCCTCGGCCTATTCCCAGGCCTATTGAATCAGAATCGCCGAGAGTGTTGGGAGCGGGGGTGGGGATGGAGAACTTTCTGGAGTGGGTTTCGAGGTGACTCTGATGAGCAGTCAGTTTAGGAAGCCCGGGCCAAGCTGGGTCCCCATTACTGGAGTGTCAGTACACTGGTGGGCGTGTGTTCCAGCACGCCCATTAATGCTGTCTCCTTTCCCTTCAGGACTCCAGTCTGTCTTTAAAAATACCCCTGTATTGTTGAAAGTCAACTGTAATTGAAAAATTAAAAGAAAACCCTCAGTATTTGAAGGGTTATCAGCAAGTATTACTTTCTGCTCCTGAATCTCAGTGAATATCTGGTCCTCAATAAATGGTGGTCCTTTTGGACCATCATGATACTGTATTCTGGAGATATTATTACAAATGGATTCCACCGGAGTTCTCCTTAAAGCCCTTGAACCATTTAAATTTGACCTGCGCACTGGATTTCTTTCTCTTTCTGTTCCTACATCCCAGCCGTGTCGTTGTGTTGAACCCACTAGGGCCGGCTGAGGGGAATAAATGATGAAGACCTCCTCAAGCAAACCCACGTCGGTGTGGTTTTCCTTCTCTCTTCCCTTTTTCGTTCTTGTCTTCAAGCCTTCTTGTAAGGACTGTCCCA
Source organism: Carollia perspicillata (assembly GCA_004027735.1). NCBI lineage: Eukaryota > Metazoa > Chordata > Mammalia > Chiroptera > Phyllostomidae > Carollia > Carollia perspicillata. The sequence continues at coordinate 5,198 of PVKM010044333.1, read as the reverse complement.
GCTGCGACCCTGGGGAGGTCTGAGGGGAGGAGGAAGGAAGCCATGAGACCGTGTGTGGTAGTGGGTGTCCCTCCCTGACCCTTCCTTGTCTTCTCTTCATCCTTCTGCTGGGGTGGAAAATGGTCACACATGGGTCACCGTGCTTGGGGACTTCTGCTAAAGCAGGAGCCATCGCTCTGTGCTGACCGCCCCTGCCTCCAGGAAACCGCTTCTGGAGGGTTTTGCCCATGTCTCTGAGTCGCTGCAGGGAGAACAGGCTCCAGGAAATACTCAGGGTTACTTTTTCCTGGTTCCCTTTCTGCTTCTCAAGGTGTTCGATGCTGTGAGTGATCCTATTTTGCAGTCATGTCAGTTTTGTTCCTCCTGTAGGTTTTGGGAACTCAAGGGAGGTCCCTAGGAGCCTCCAATCTATGGATTTCTGAGAATCTTTAAGGACTTGGGTTTAGCAGCTGGATGTCAGAGAGGCACCTGTCCCCCATCCTCTGCAGTGAATGCTCTGAACCAGGAGGGGGGGGGTGTTCCCTTGTGATGGGAGCTCTGGGGTCTGTCCCTGGCCTGATGATGGGAGAGTGAGACTGGGTCATCTTGAAGAGTCTTGAAAATTGGGGTCTTCCTCCTTCTTGGGAGGAACCAGAGAACTACCCGCTAGCAGACCAGGAGGCCGCTGGCTCCTTTAGCATGCGAGCATTGTCTACTGCTATCCTAAAAAAGGAAGGAGAGGGTGTTTGCAGGCATGGCTGAGGAACATCCTAAAGTTTAGTGATTCTCAAATCTGCCCTAAACTAGCGGTTCTCTGACATGGCTGTTAACTGGAAACCCGTGAGCCACATCACATTTGTGTTTCATTTGGGAGCATGGAATGTTTTGCTGTGGCCACCCTTTAAAGATCAAGGAACTTCACTGCAAATGTGGTTTGGGCACGTCTGTGGAAATATAGGCATATCTGGGAACAGTGAGCCTGCATTCCCATAGGGCAACAACTAGGGGCAGCTGGAGGCTGCTTCGGAGGGGCACAGCTCTCCAGTTTGCAAAGCTGCAGGCTCTCACTTCAGCCCCCCTCCACAGCTGGCTTTGTTCATCTGTTATTTACCTCACTTACCTGGGACTCAGGGCTGTCCCTTGAGTTCAGGAGCCCTGCCGTGCCATAGAATCCTGTAAAGATCTACCAAAGGACTAGATTTCTGGTCCCCTGCGTCCTCACAGGTTCTGATCCCATGGGCAGGGTTTGGTGGCAGTAAACCACACTTTGAGAGCTACCAGCCTGAAGCTCAAGGTGCAATTTCCAAGAAGGGTGAATGTGACCTCCACGAAGAAGCCTAGGCAGATCCCACTGAGGAGTGGCCTCAAGATTCACTGTCAATTCAGGGCGAGAAGCAGATGCAGGGGTTCCCTTCTCTTTCCTTCTCTGGAGCCCAGGGGTCTCAAGCAGGGACAGAAAACAGGACACCCAGCGGGGTTCTGCTCTTGCACCCATAGCCATGGGCTTGAGGCTGCTGCCTTCTTTGTGTTAGTGCTCAGTGAACAAAACTTACCTCTCTGAGACTTCTAGGAGAAACAGAAAGGTCACCCATTCCCCACTCACTGTTCAGAATGGGGGCCCCCGCTCCAGGGCCAGTGGCCTGGAAGGCTGGAGCGTGACTCAGAGGAGTCAGAGTGGTGGATCCTGGCGTGTAGCCCAGCACGGGCCAGAGCCAGCAACGGAGGGCCGAACAGAAGGTAGATTCGCTGCTTCCTCTGTAGGCGAGGGACTTCCGGAGGAAATCCTCAAGTCCATCTGGGGGAGACGGGTGAAAATAGAGAGAATTCCGATGTCTTCCGCTTTCAAATATTTTCTCTGAGTGTCACCATTGTTTTTTTATTCTGAAGATTAGCTTTGGGTGTAGGCAAGGCGTTGTTCTTGAAGCTGTGGCTAGAGCGGAGCACCCCAGGTCCTTCGATGGTGGCTGGAACCCTACAGAGGGCAGCTAGCTGTGGGCTGGCTCAGGCAGGTGCATCCTCCAGGCACCCTGTCTGTCTGGGACAGTTGGTGAAGCCACTGTTGGACCGCCCAGGGATGGCTGGCTTTATCAGAGATGATTGGTCACTCAGCAAGATGCAGTTTCCAGGGTTGGCGGGCTATTAACAGTCTCCCTTCCTGTGTCCCAACCTTAGCTCTGAATATGCAAAGGTATGCCTTCAGTCAGCAGGAACATACCCAGCCACCTCCTGCTGGGTCCAGCCAGACCCACAGGGGCCGAGTAACTTTGCGGTGGGTGGTGTGAGCTGGCCGGCCAAACCTTTCCCCGCTCCATCAAAAGTCCCGCCTTTGCTTAGTCTCCTGAACCCTATACTATACCTCTCAAAACCTCTGTTCTCGTCTTCCCTTTTCCCCCTGAAAAACAAAACAAAACACCCCAGGAAAGTCACACAGCCCTTCGTTTCTCAGGAGTCTGGAAATCCAACTGTTGTTTCGATTTTTTAAGACATGAGTGCAGGAAAAAGTAAAAACACACTAACAGGTGACCCTCCTTTGGACTATGTCATGAAAGAGCTAGAAAAACTTCAATCCATTGCCCTGGCACGCAGGTGGCACAAGGGTTAAGAATTACTCAAAGGGAAGTGATACCTGCTTTCTTTGTCTCGCTTTCCTCATCTGAATTCAACAATTCCGGTATTTATTGAGGGTTTCCTATAAGCCAGGTCCGGTGCCAGGGACTGGGGTTCAGTGGTGAATCAGCAAACAACAGCCCCACCCTCAGGGAGCATAAAGTCTCTCCTTGGGACACTTTGGCGCAGGTCTTGCTCTGCCTCGGTAGGTTTTTAAATCCTCTATTCACACCTACATTCTGTCTTTCCTTGGGTTAGATCAGCCTGCCTGCAGGAGCCCAAGAAGTGATGGCAGGAGGTGGGGTCCTTTTGGGAGAATTAGTAGGAACGTTTTGGGGACAGATAACATGAGCCCAGAGAACATTGGAAGAGGGGTCATCATATTCTTAAATTCCAGGTCTGGAGAGGTCAAGGGGTCCTGGGATTAGGCAGGAAGGGAAAAGGACATTTGCTTTCTGCAGGTAATATTGATTTGGTGCAGACAATTAATTTTAAAAAGGCAGGAGCAAACCAGGCATGTGCGTGCGGTGAGCTTTGCCTGGTGTGACTTGCTGCCCCCTTCCATCTACAGCACAAGCTCAGCGCAGATCGATGCCGCACTCGGTAATTTATTTATGAAATTATATGGCCCTTCCTCAAGTAACATTTTACTTTTATTTTATTTCGCCTCCAAGATCCCAGCAGTGAAACCAGGAGTTATTTCCTCACGGGCAGCTACCTTTTGACACTCATTCATACAAATGGAAGGGAGGATAGGGAAAAATATCTATGGTACGTGGCAGACATCTAGGCCAGGAAAGACATGATTCTAGTTTAAAGGTTTACATTGTCATTGGATTCAGTCTCTACCTAGAAACCTGGGAAGTTAGCCCTGGCGGGCACCTTTTGTCCCTCAGTGGATCCAATGGTGGCAGTCCTAGGAGTCCCCAAGGCTCACCTGTCGCATAGTGATGGGGTGCACACCTCTCTCCCTCTGCACACTTCAGCCTATTTCTGTGTGTGTTTATTTTCTGTGCATCCTCCTGGCTTGTGTCCGGATGCTCCAGGATCTCTGCTTATTAACAAGGGGCTTGCAATTTTTCCTTGCCCCCAACAGGAATTGTACTGTCAGCCAAAGTCACTTAAAGAATCTCTGATAACCCAGAATGGGGGGGCATCCCTCTCCCCAAGAGGTTGTCCCACCTGCCTGGTTATGTGCTGGATGTATTCCAGTGTCAGATTCCTTTTTTTTTTTAGGATCTTGTTTAATTTTTTTGGAGAGAGGGGAAGAGAGGAAGGACAGGGAGAGAAACATCAATGTGTGGTTGCTCCTCGCATGCTCCCTACTGGTCAACTGGCCTGCAACCCAGGCATGTGCCCTGACTGGGAATCAAACCTGTGACTGTTTGGTTCACAGGCCGGCACTCAATCCACTGAGCCACACCTGCCAGGGTCCGGTGGCAGGTTCTTTACTCTCCTATGAAATTGTCTCTCTGGGGATTTTCTGGCTTAAAGAGATACCACTGTCCCCTCTTCCTAGTCTCAGCACCACACTCCTAGTTCAGATATGTTTGCCTCTTCTTGCTAAGTCTGATAAAGCCTGTGAACTCTCCTTCCCGAGGTGGGTTTCATCTTCCTCCAACCTGTTCAGCACTTAAGTGCCCAAATCATCTTCCTCTCCTGAAGCTCTCAGGTTGCCGCTCTTTTCCTCAAGAGTCTTCAGTGACTCCCCACAAATTATTGAATGTACGTCCTCTTTACCCTAGGGTCTCAAGGTTATCCATGTTTTAGAAGGAGCCAATACCCTGGCTTTATCTTTTGCTTCCTCCCTAACTTAAATCCGACGTTCTAGTCAAATCAGGTGCAGGCACACCTGTAGTATTATGCTTCGCTTCATTGCATTTTGCAGGTAATGTGTTTTCATCACTCGGAGGCAAAACCCTCCACCAGCACGAAGATTACGACTCACTGAAGGCTCAGATGATGGTTAGCATTTTTCAGCAATAAAGCATTTTCTAATTAAAGTATGTACATTTTTAAAAGACATAGTGCTATCGCACAGTTAGTAGACTACAACACGGTATAAACATAACTTTCGTATGCACTGGGAAACAGCGGTATTTGTGTGGCTCACTTTATTGTGACATGGTCTTTGTTGCAGTGGTCTGGAACCCAGCGGCTCCTTGGTATGCCTGTACTGTATGTGGGGTTTTGGGTAATGAAAAATTGGTGATTCAGCCTGACCTACCCACTGAGGAAAATTCAAAAAGTGGGAAAGATATTTTCAAAAGTGTGCTTCAAGACGTATAAAAGCTAGCAGGGTGGTAAACAATTACAAGGCTAAATTGTGGAAGAGAATGAAAGTCAAAAGGTAAGACACCAGAAGGGTGAGACTTTTTCCTGGTTTCTACTGAGGTTGTGGAAGGCCTAGGAATGCAGTCTCAGTGGGTTAGGGGACAGAAGGTGACGAGCAGGACCTATCAAGGTGGGTGCATTTTGGCTTGAGACTCTAAGCAAACCAGCCCTCCCTTCCCTGTTCTAAAATCCAGCTTTGAACCATTTGAGTAGTTGTGAGAAATCCTCATTCCTGAAGTGGGATTGACGTTGTATGTATTCCAAGGAAGTCTCCTGGC
>PVKM010044332.1:0-12267 GCA_004027735.1 Carollia perspicillata | reverse complement strand
TGTAAATCTGCTTTCTCGCCGGCCTCTCACTCACTCATGTAACGTTAGAAGAAAATTAACAGGGTGTGATGACCTCAGAGGACATCTGGGGAGAAGGCCAAGCGCAGGCAGAACTGAGTCAGCCGCAGGGGAGGGGGAACTGGGTTTGCCCACGAGCACGGGGACTTGCGGAGCCTCCCGAGGTCCCCGCGGACGGCGGCGCCGGCTGGGGCTGGGGCCCAGGCCCTTGGGGCTCTGCTGCGGGTGGAACGACGGTTCCCTCGTTCATGCCTCTCCTTCCCGTGACACCTTCAGCACGTGAGGCTGCCATTCCGCTCGGAGCTGTGACGGCCTGTGGCAGTCTGTAATGACACAGTGGCTTTGCTGTGTAATTGGTGACGAACGTGGTGGTCCTTTTGATTGGAGGAGACTAAAAACAGTACAGGAACATAAGGCTGTGTTTCTATAAATGCACCCCCAAAAAAACCAAACTATTCCATCAACTCTCTGAAAAACAAATGGGCAAAAAAATAAGAGTTTTCAGTGGGTTTTTTTTTTCATTTCATGGAAAATATGTAATTTGAACTGAAATGTTCCCCATTGATCTGCTGCTCGTGGACACAGGCTATGCAGCAGCAGAGAGGGGATGAGAACATCTGCTGAGAGCTGGTTCTGCTGAACAGATTAAATTTAAATGTGTTTTTAAGGAGAAAGAGCTGTGATGTTTTCTTCCGGCTCGGTGACGGCAGCCGCACGCGTGGAAGCCTGCTCAGGAAGGAGCTCCATGCCGACACACTCCTGCCTCGAGCTTTGCAACTGAATCGAGTTTGTCTGTGGGGAGCTGTATATCTTATTTATTTATTTGAATGTGTGCTCGCTCGCTCCCCAAACACAGGCGGCTACCGTCGCTGTCAGCATGTGAGGAGCAGGAGGGGACGACCCAATGCCTTCTAGGAGCCCCAGCCGCCCTCCCCGCCCCGTCGGCTTCCCGGGAGCCCCCTCCTTCCCCAGAGCCTTCCTGCTTTAAATCAGCTCGAAGTCTGCATGAAGGACAGAGAAGCTGATTCAGTGGCTCATCTAAGACTCAGGCATATAACAGGGACGAGAAAGAAATGCTATCAATCCTAGCAGACACCAGGATATGAAAAAGAAAGAAAGGACACGAGCACTGTATCTGACAGTGAGCTGTCGACTTACACGGGTTAACTGTTGGTAAGTGCGGACAAGCACTGTGTTCGAGTGCATGAACTTTCTTCCCCCCCCACTCGATAGTATTTTCTGTGGCATTCATCACTAACAGAGGGTCCCACGCCGTAACCGACCAACGGCTACTTCCTGAGTGGAGGATACGCTGTCGCCTAGCAGGAGAGTCTGTTTTCGGGAACCACAGAGCGCCGGTGAGCGGACGCGGAACAGGACGCAGCGGGGAGATCTGGGTCTCGGAGTCGCCCGGCTCAGGAGGACGCTGTTCGGAGCAGAGAGGCGGTTCTTTCTCGGCTCCCAGTCCTTGCACGGTCCACGGAGAAACGGAACAACCACGCCTTTCCCTGCATCTGTTTACCATCTGCGTGCCGCGTAGGGGTGGCTGCTGTGTTTGGTGCTGCTGACCCGGACGCAGAAGAGTCTTCCTAGCAGACGGAGCCATCGAGCGAAGTCATTCCGTACATTTCGCCGACTTCCTTCCGAACAACCTCGGGCGCCCGTGCTCGCACCCGGCACGACTCGATCGCGGGGACACCGGTATGAGGTCTGTGATGCTGATGGGTGCTGCTGTTGCGGAGAGACCGTGTCATTCTCTTTTCCCACCCAAACTGGAGGCACCTGTGTTTCTGTAGCTAAGACAACACCGCGTGTTATCAAACCCTTTGGCCTTGTGAGTCATATATTCCTGGAAGTGGTATCTCACCGTTGTTGTATTTCATAATGCTGTAATTATGATCCAGCACGTAAGTCTTTGGTAAAAACATATTTGTGTATTCATGTATTCATGTATTTATTTGAGAGAAGGGAAGGGAGGGAAAAAGACAGGGAGAGAAACACCGCTAGGCTGCCTTTTGCACACGACCCGACTGGAACCAGACACATGATGGAGGGCTCCTCTGATGATGGAGGGCCTCCCGGCCCAGATGACCCCATGGACACAGCCCGGACCCTCACCACCCTGCACCCTGGGATCGCTGACTCCCACCTGCTGCACCACCGCCTCTGGCCACCGCTGGCCGCCGCCAGCTCCACACAGAGTGGGTGGAGGGCCATGCCCCATGCTCAGAGGGCTTTGGCCTGCCTTCGGTCCCTGCAGGTGGCTCTGGGTGTCCTGAACGGGCTTCTCCAGCCTCCTCTGAGGCTCCTGGCCAGGCTTCAGCTGGCCTCGGCTGGCCTTAAAATGGGGGCCTACCTCTTATGACCAGAGCAGATGGTGTAGCCCCTTTTATCTGTCATTGTACTGCAAATTGGTGGCCTGTATAGCCACATGGCAATAAAAGCTTGTCTGAAATGATTTGGAAAGACACAAAACTGAGAAGAATCAATGAAATGGTTTCCTAAGGTTGATGGAGATAATGCATGTAGGTAGAATTATAAATCTTCCCATCCAAACAATAAAACCTGCTTTATCTGGCTGAAGCATCTCCTAGCTCAGCCATAGCGTCTTTTATTTTATTTATTTATTTAGTGATAGAACTAAATGTTACAATTTATTCCATCTTCATGATTACAGATATCACAGAGCAGAACAAGTAAACAAGGCAAATGAAGCAAACTCCTTTCTCCCCCTGTTTAACCGGATACATAGTGTCTGCGAGAACACAGGGCTGGCGCTGGGCAAGGAGCCTCCCCAGCCTTGGGCCCCAGCCCCTCCCCTGCCTCCCGCTGTCTGACCCCATGGGGTTGTCCCTTCCTTTCTTGATGAATGTACTGCCACCCCTCAGTGGACCCTCACTTATTCTTTCTGGAAAGTCACCCTTTTAGAGAGGCTTCAATATGATTTCACTCACTGATGGGAGAACTTTCTGGAACAGCTAAGGGCAAAAAGTCAGGACTGTGGAGACCTGGGGTCTGCCAGCAGAGCTGGGGGGAGGAGCTGGAGCAGTTCCAAAGCCCAGATGGACCCTGAGGCTCCGAGCTTTTTCCTGCAAACCAAGCATGCAGCCAAAGTGAGGAAATACTGATTGCTTACAAAGAGGCTCCGACACCCCAAACTCTATTCATCTGTTCCTTTGGGCAGGAGCCTCTTCCTTTAAAAAGCAGGCACCACTTCTTCAGTTGCAGGAGGGCGGGTGGTATAGTCAGGGTGTCAGCTCTGTCTTATGCATTCACTGTTGAGATCATTTCCCATAAGAGGGGAGGTTGGAAATTCTTCATAATATTTTTCCCCCTGAAGATTAGCACAAGATTCCAGAGGTTCCGATCCTCTGAAGAGAATATGTTGGCCTTCTTTGCTTCTCAGTGTAGGGCTCCATGTGCAAAACAAAAAGAGAGCACCCAAAGGAATCTCGAACAAAAATTTACGTTAAATGCTGAATGTACCAGTCAGTGTCCATGGTTATTACCAATCACATGGCCCTTAGCTTGGGCTGCTTTAGGAAAACACCATAGATTAGGTGCCTAAAAGCAACAGGCATTTATTTCTCACAGTTCTGGAGGCTGGGAAGTCCAAGGTCAAGATGCCTGGGAATTTGGTTTCAGGTGAGGGCCGGCTTCCTGGCTTGCAGACGGCAGCCTCCTTGGTGGAGAAAGAGAGCTCTGGTCTCTCTCTTCCTGGAAGGCCCCTTACCTGTCAGGGAAGGCCCACCCTCATGGACTCACCTAACCCTAATTGCCTCCCAAAGGCCTCACCTCCAAATAGCATCACGCTGGGGGCGAGGGCTTCAACATATGTGATGGGGGAGGGGCAAACATTCAGTCCAGAATAACAAGGTACAGATAGCATACCAGGAGATGTTGCAAAAACTGCTAGGTCAGCTGCTAAAATGTTATTTTTTTTAATCTTTACCCAAGGGCATTTTTTTTTATTGCTTTTAGAGAGAAGGAAAGGAAGAGAAGGAACCATTGATGTGAGAGAGAAACACCGATTGGTTGCTTCTCGTGCACACCCAGGCCAGGGATTGAACTCACAACCTTTTGGTTACAGGACAACGCTCCAACCAAGTGAGCCACCCCAGCCAGGGTTAAAAGGCTAGCTTTTAAACTCCAGTTTGGCATTCGTCCATTCCTCTAGTTCCGTAGCTCGTGGGCCTTTTGCTCGCGGTGGTTGAACGTACGTCATCTTACTTCACTCGCAAAGAAAATGCGTGGCCCTCCCAGCTCGGCGGCAGGCAGACGGCCGAAGTCTGCAGACCACCGAGGACACACTGTCAGTGTACGAAAACAGACCCCACTGCCAAGGTGGAGCCGTTTCTTTCACGGGGTATTTTGATTCATAGGGTAACTGCACTCTAATCTGGAAAAAGAAAACGCTGAACATCGTTTAACAAGCACACAGACCCCCTTTGGCTGCTCGGAGCAGGGTTTTTGGGTTTTTTAGCGGTGCAATGCTCCTCAGGGATCAGTTCCATGCCGCCGTCTCGAGGAGAGAGTCGCTGGTGTGTGCAGCTTCCCACGGCTCCACTGCGATGGAAACAGAGCGATCTTTCTAGGGGTCTGTGGAGGGAAATGCGCGAGGCAGCATGGCGTTGATGAGAAATCTGGAGGAGAATTAGAAAATAATCACTGTTTACACTGAAGCTACTTAACTACTCACACAAGAACATCTCCCCCCTTCAGCACGCCCTCCCCCTCCAGAGGGCAAGGGGGAGTTTCCCCGGCAGCGTCCGCTGAACACGTGCACCCCGCGGAGCTTACTCACGGTTACTCGGGACAGCTCGGGAACTACGGAAATAGGAAATCCAGGTAGAGAATAGTGCCCGGCACACGATCAATTGATTCGTTTATTTATATTTAATTGATCGGAGTCAGTTTTTGCAAAACAATATTTTTAAGCCCTGGCTGGTGTGGCTCAGTGGACTGAGCGCCGGCCTGCAAACCCAAGGGTCGCAGGTTCAATTCCCAGTCAGGGCACATGCCCAGGTTGCAGGCCAGGTTCCCAGTGAGGGGTGTGTGAGAGGCAACCACACACTGATGTTTCCCTCTCTTCCTCCCTTCCCCTCTCTCTCAAAATAAATATGTCAATAAATCTTTAAAAAAAGATGGTTTAAAAATATTTTAAAGAAATCCCCTTGATGCTGAGCTTAAACCCACCTGAATCTGCAGCAGGACCATGGGAGCTTTGGGCCCAGCAGGAGCACACGTGTGCGTCTGTGATGCTCTCTGCACACCGTCTCATCCCCCTCCACCTCCGCCGGGATCGCAAGTGGCGCGGTTGTGACGGAGAGGGTGGAGAGCAAGGGCTCTGGGTGACGTCAGCCGTCATGACTCGCACGGCGAGCGCACGGCTCTGCAGAGGGGCCGGAAGGTCCTCCCGAAGGAGAGGAAGTGGCGGCCTTTCCTGTGGACACCGCAGCCCCTCGTGGAAGGCTGCGCTTCTGGGAATTCAGTTACGGCACCAGTCACCTGGGGACCTGAGGGAGAAAAGAGTCACACCACCCGTGAGCCTTTTTTAAACACAAAGTCCCTCTGGATTCCTAGAAGAAGAAAATGAGGGGTCACAGTAAGGTGACAGACCAGGGGAGTGTCAGGAAGAGAAAACCACTGGAGTCCATAGGCTGAAATGTGCCACAGGGTGCGCAGACGTTCTTTCTTGAAAGTTTGAAGATGCTATAGTTTCTGTACCATGTATAACCTCACATCCCAAGAGACCATACAGGAGTTAGAATAGTGGACTGTGTTTCTCTTGTGGGTTTTTTTTTTTTTTTTTGTCTTCTAATATATCACTAAGTAAGTGAGTCGTCTTTGCTGACAAAGAAATCCCAGTGACCTCAGTGTTCGATTATCTGAGAGCACCCTGTGACAGCGACGCCAGTTAGGTCCCATGACACAATTTCACCTGGGAAACCTGTACCCGAACTAAACGCAGCTGTGACACAATGACACTTGATGGGTGCGTAGCATACCGCAGACCGTTCTAAGTGCTTCCCTGATGTTACCTCACTTACCGAAAGGGAGGGAACGGCATCACAGAAAACGTAACTTTTATTGTCCGCAGACTAATTCATTTTTAACATTTGGCGTTCCTACATAGAATAAGGTGGAAATAAAACATCTGTGGTCCAAGCATCACCCAGAGATAAGAACTCTGTACTGTCTAAATCTGAGAAGGGATTGATATCTAGATTATACTTCAGCCCGTCAACAACAAACACTCCTGTAGAAAAGTGGGGAAAATTGGGAAAAGACGACTTACAGAAGAGGAAACTCTTTAAACTGATAAACATACGGAGGGATGCTCAAACACTGATAATCAAAGGAACGCAGACAGAATAGTGCAGTATCCCTTGTGCCCATTAACTAGGAACTCATCGCAGGGCTGGACGGTGCCCGCTGCTGGCCGGAGAATGGACCGAGGCAGCGCTGGACAGGCAGTCGCGCCGCCTGGCCCAGCTAAGCGTATTTCCAGGGGTGTTCACAGCGGGTTGTCTGATGCCCTGCATCCGGAGTGGGTGGGTAGAAGCTCAGGGCGAGCACCCACGGAAGGCTGTGCCCAAGTTAGAAGCAAAAGATTTGACTTCGTAGAGGAGCATGAATAAGTCTTAAAATTATTGCACGGAGTGAAACAACTCATAAGCAGAAGGAGACATATAATTCTGTTTGTGTAAATTAAAGACACAGCCTGTAAGTATAATACATTCCTTAAAAGAAAACCTAAGAGGAAGCTTCGTGATTTAGCGTTGGCAATGATTTCTTGGGTATGACAGCAAAAGCAACGTCAGTGGAAGAAAAAAGTAGATAAACTGGATCTCATCAAAAGGAAAAACTCGTGTGTGTCAAAAAAGCACCATCCAGGGCGAGGAAAGGCAACTTTCCGAGTGGGAGGGAACATTCGCCAAATACCCCGTGAAGGCTCAGAGCCCCGGACACGCGAAGACCCGCCACATCGCCACGTCAACGCCGACAGCAAAACAGACCCAGGTACAAAGGGGCAATGGACTGGAGAGGCCACTTCTCCGGAGATACACAGATGACCAATCAGCACATCAAAAACCATGCCACTGATTGGGGAAATGCACTCGCCAATCACAGGAAGATACCGTTTCATACCCATTAGGGCAGTTGTTGTTAAAAAAGAACACAAAGACAAAATCCAGAAAACAGCAAGTACCAGCAAAGACATGGAGCGCGGGCGTCCTGTGCCACGCCGGTGGGACATTAGACGGTGGAGCCGCTGAGGCGCCGGTGCCTCAGAACGGGAGCCAGAATGGCCCTGTGGTCCAGTGATCCCCCCTCCAGGTTTGCAGCCCGAAGAAGTGAGAGCCGGACCCGTGTCCATCACGGCAGTCACTGTCCATAATAGCCAAACAGTGGCCACAACCCCAGCGTCCATCAACAGATGCTCGGACAACACAGGTGGTCTGCACGTAGGACCAACTATTGTCAGCCCCGAGAAGGAAGGGAATCCCGACTCAGGCTGACGCGTGGATGCACCTCAGGGCATAGTAAGTGAAATAAGCCATTCAGGAAATCACAAATATCGATGATTCTGCTTATAAGGTGATGCCTCGAGTCCTCCAATTTACGAAGCCAGACGGTGGAACAGTGGTTTCCGTGGAGTGGAGTTTGCAGGGGGACCAGGAGGTTTTGCTGAGTGGGCACGTGGTTTCAGGTTTGGGCGACGAAAAATGCCGGAGGTGGGTGGTGATAATTGCACAGTAACGTGAGGGTCCTGAAGGCCGTGGAAGTGTACGGCTGAAAGCGGTTAAATTCTGAGGTTTATGTGTGTGTTCTCCACAGTGAAAACAATAAATTTAAATAGACACACACAAAAAGAAAGATAAGTGGGTCGTTTTAAAGCAGGAGCACAACAGTGCCCTCTGTAAAGGAGAGAGGAGAGGACGTCTCATATGAACCAGTCGAAACAACACGTAGTCATGAAGTGGTTGACAATATGCAGAACTTGTAATTCAAAACATCTTTCGGAGAGAGAAGGTATTTCTACACAGAACAATAAATAGACATTTCAAGGTATTTGTAAACCACACTAGACTGTTTGATGTGGAGGGGAGCGGGTGGGGGGCTGGCTGGGGACAAGGATAACAGGGAATGAACAGCCCATGGCACAGGGCAGCGGGGAATGCCGGAGAGCTCGTGACTTAACTCAGTTTAATAAAAATTTATTAAGGCTCTGCTTCTTCCAGACACTTTATTTGTATTTGTTCTTTCCGATGGTATCGGAGCCAAAGTGTGATTTATGAACAGGAGATAACGAGACTGTTTATTAATTTTGGAGAACCGCATATGCCACAAGGACAGAGAGAAAATAAAAATTCATTGCTGGAGAAAGTATCTTCAAAGACACTGGATCCTGCTTATATGGTAAGATAAACTGCCATGTAAGAAATGAGATTCTATTTTCAATACTTCTTTTTATCTCGAGCGAGGCTGTTAAAGCATTAGATGCCAAGAAATATAATTAAAAATAAGCTCTGACATAAAATTACTCGATAGGTTTGGAGAAGATGAGATGCTATTTAGGTTGTATATTAGTCTTTTATGAAAAATAAAGCTTCAGAGGTATGTTTCGATGTTTCTAAGCCCCAAGTGATGACAAACTCAGCACGTTCTGATAAAAATTAATCTTTAACGGTGCCCGATAATTCATTAATTCAACAAATACTAATTACACTCTCACCGCGTGCCCAGTACTGGTGCTCAGACATCATTTCACACACAATGTTCCATCTACGTCTCGACCCCCGACTTCTCTGGGCTCCAAACCCCCCCGCGCAGCCGTCCTTGCGTCGCTGCCCGACTCTCGCAAAGGCGCTTCGGAGCCCCGTGTCCAGAAACACCTTGTGGTCTGTCCCCAAGGCCTGTCACTGTCCTTTCGGTATTTTCTCCTCAGAAAATGGCTCCACTTTCCATCTAAGGGGCACAAGCCAGACACGAAGTGACCATCATTGATGTCACGGTCACTCGTCTCATCCAGTCTCTTCCCCAAGTCCTGTTAATTTCATCTTTTAAATGTTTCTCATGTCCCTCGTTTTTCCTCCATCCTCAGCCACCATCCCAGTCCAGGCTCTTATTAGCGTCTCTTATTTCTTGACAGGACTTTGGCCTCCAATACGCCCGGCCCTCCACCTTACTCTACGTTGAAGCCAAATCGGGCCACATCCTTTCTCATCCTCCTGCCCCCGCCCCATAAAAATGTGTGTCTCTCCGTTTGGAGAACAGCCCCTTTATGGTGGCCAGCGATGCATTCGTGGTGTGCTCCCACCTGCCTCTCCACCCTCGCCTCATCCCACCGGCTCCCCCATCTCTTCACCCCTCCGAGCTGGCCTTTAAGTCCTGCGTGTACCATGCTCCCTCTGGCCACAGGACTGTGGACACGCTGTCCTCATGGAATTGAAATGCTCCGTCTCTCCTCCCTTTCCCCCTTTTATTTTAAATCTACTTTTTTATTCGCTGCTTACTGATTTTCAGAGAGAGGGAAAGAAATGTCAACGTGAGAGAGAAATATTGATCGGTCGTGGGGACAGAACCCACGTCCCAGGCATGTGCCCTGGAACTGAACCTGTGACCTTTTGGTTTATAGGACGACGCTCTAACCGAGCCACAGTGGCCTGGGCTCTTTTTCTTTTTGACACAGGTCATCCGTTCGCTCACAAATGTTTACTGAGGACCTGCCAGGCCCTGATTTGGGTGCTGGGGATTCGTACGGAAACAGGCTGCCTGCCCTCTTGAAGCTCTCGTTCGGGTGAGTCGCACTTGGACTCTGGCGGATTGACACTGACTGAGTTTAGCATCTCGTCTTCAGGGAAGTCTGATCACCCCAAGTCCCCCAGGTCTCCTCGCTATACGCCCTCCAAAGCCCAGGCCCTCCTTGCTGGCACTTCGGCTTGTACGCGTGCATTTATCTGCAGGCTCATCTGAATAATACCCGCCTCACTCACCAGTCTGTCAGGTTTCTTCCGGGCCAAGACGTGTCAGTTTCCGCGCATCACAGTACCAGGTGCATAAAAACATCCTTAATCCAGCACACGTGTACCGATGGAGCAAAACGTGGCTAGAAGCCGGTTAATCTGGTGCGGAAGGCGGATGAGGGACCAGATGAGACCCCAGGGCAAGGATGCTGACCTCGAAGTAGACACACGAGTTGGAGGAACACAAAAGGCCCCTCATTTTACCGTTGTTTTTAATGGGAAGACACACATTTATATGTGAGGGTTAATGGCTGGAAGAGAGAGAAAAAGCTACAGGAGGGAACGGCATGGAGGGCGGGCGGCCTCCCCGGGCAGCGGAGGGGGCGTGTGGGGAGCTCTGCACAGGCAGGTCCCCACCGGTGCGCTCGGGGTGGGGCGGGGGCACTGGTGCGCCCCACTGGAGGGCTGTGACGTCTTTGGGGGTCACAGACTGGATCTGCTCTGCCCCACACAGAGGCCACCTGCCACGTGTGACCGCCGCCGAGCCCTTGATCTATGGCCAGTCTGAAGAACACACGCTCTACGTGCAACATACGCATTGAATTTTAAAGGCATAGTACAACGAAGCAATCACTTCATATTAATTATTTTTATTTGAATTGCCTGTCGGAATGATAATAGAGTCAGCCCCCAGTGTTTGCGGTTGCTGAGTGGCAGGAAGTTGCTGGATCAGGGGTGTCAACCTTTCGGCGTCTCTGGGCCACGCTGGAAGAGGAAGAGTCATTTGGGGCCACACATTAAATACACAAACACTAACAAAAACGGATAAGCAAAAAAAAAAGGTTTTAAGTGAATTTACGATTTTGTGTTGGGCCGCCTTCGTAGCCATCCTGGGCCACAGGTTGGACGCCCCTGCGACCCCGAGTGAGTGAACTCTGGCCGCTGCTCCCAGGTGCAGGGCTGGGCTCCCGAACACAGCATCTGCTGACAACCGATCTTAACAACCGATCTGTACATCACCTCGCGTGGTGTGTGTTCCTGCGTGAACACACCTTATGTCACCTACGCTGCCCCGTCCACACTGAACTCACGGCTGACAGCTCCATTGCACACGCCGCATGGCCCGTCCAACACACGCGTTTCCTCCGCCGGGCACTTCCCAGCCTTCCTGCTGTCAGGAAGAGTGAACAGTGTGTCAGCACCATGCTTGGGGGCCGCTGAAATCAGCTACGTTGCCAACAGAAAGCACGAGCGTGCAAAAACGTGGCACTGAGTAGACCACCCAGAGAACACTTGTTTACATGTGGCGTGGGGTACATGGGGGAGGCGGGGCGGGGCTTCGTGGGACCTCGGCCGGCCGCACGGGGTCCGGGGTCTCAGACTGTCCGCTCCTCTGCTCACGTCCACACATGCCCACAGAAGTGCTCGGTATTGATTCCGGGGTTACAAGTAAATCTTAGGGAACAGGCGAATTTGCAAATGCAGCATCCGTGGATAATGAGTGTCCATTCATGTTGGATATCTGGGGTTAAACAAAAGGTATGCTTCAAATTAACTTCGCCTGTGTGTCCTGACCTTTCCAGTGTGACTGCCAGGGGACTGGCCGTGACTCGTGGCCAGAGTTACATCCCGTTGGGCAGCACGGGGCCCAGGGGGCTGCTAATCGAGGCCCCGCAGAGGGGCAGTAGCATGGGGCCGACACGCTGGTTTGAGGCCACAGTCTCTTCTCCACTCCCTGTTCTGCATTTTCATCAGGGGATCGCTGCACCTCACCCAGCCTGTGGATTTGCTAGTAGTGCATTTAAAAATCGCATTATTCACGTAGACAAAATTCCCAAAAGAAGCAGCAGCCGGTTAGGACAGACTTGGGTGAGGGTGTAGGGTGGCCAGATATGTCGCACAAAAGGGCCGAAGGGAGGTGAAGTGCAGGGACCCAAAGCGGGGGTGGGCTCTGGTGGAATTTACGGAGCTTCAGAACAAAGTTAGAGAAGAGAGAGGAAACGTGTGTTTCTTGTCCTACAAACTATCTTTTAGACCTCAAGTCCATCAGGGGCGATTAGTAACGGAGTCCGAGTGTGGCCCCCTGCACTGGGCCCCCAAATCCTCCAGGCACCTCTGGGCGTCTAGTCTGCCTCTCTGGTGCATCCCTAGTGGTTCAGGAGTTGTCCAATGCCTAGGGCTCCTTTTACGAAAAGGAGTTCTGCAGCTAGAATGGAGTTTACAGGCCATTGCCCTGGGTCTTGTAAGCAAAAACTGAGGCATCGTAGGGGCGGGGGTG
>PVKM010044331.1:0-12255 GCA_004027735.1 Carollia perspicillata | reverse complement strand
AAAAGGCAGGAAAAGTAAGAAAGGAGAGATAAAATTCGAAATAAAGTGTGGAGTACAAAGTCAAGAAAGAAGGGAAGAGAGGAGAAGCAATTGGAGTAAAACAGTAGTGAAAATTTTAAAAATAATAATAACAAAAAGACTGTTTAAAAAAATCGCATTTAAAAAGAACAAAAAAAGAGACCAATAAAAAAAAAAATTCACTCCTCTTGTTCAATTCAAACTGGCCAAACCGGTTTTTCTTGTCTTGCTGGCTGCAGAAGGCTGGGAAGTGATTGGCGTGGCGATTTTCCCCTCCTGCCATTCACGCAGGTTGCCTTCCAAGCACTGTCCTAGCCGCCAGTCTGATTCCTTTCCCAATATCCTCCACGTGAAAGTCTTGATTCTCTTCTGATGCCTTCTCCCAGTGCTTACCTCCAGACACTGGGGTGCAGCGGCACCCACTCGCTTAGGTTGGCGCCAAATGCCTCCCTTCCCAGGGAACCTGGGCCCAAAGTCTCCCCTCCCAGGGCCGCTGGGATGGAGTCACTGCGCCCTCCCCCCACGCCCGGCTGGGCTGGGAGTCAGTCTCAGGGCGTCACAGCAGATTCCTCAGCCCTTCTGTTTGATAAATTCCTCCTATTCAAGCCTGGCGTCAGTTTAACCCAACTCTCTGGCAGCTGGCGACTCTGACTTCTGTAGTCGGTGCCCGACGCCCGCGCTGACCGGTGGCCGGCTCTGGGGGTGCGACGCAGCCCCGCGCATCTGCGGCTGAGCGATGGCCGGCTCTGGGTGCCGGGCTCTGGGCACCCAGCGCTGACTTCCCAGACCCCCGGACCCCCGCGCTGCTCCCCGGGACCTTAGTGTCCTGAAATCTCCTTCTTACCATCTGGTTTCTGGTTTTTCAGTGTCCGCTACCGCTTTGTGGATTCTTATTTTCAAATACGTTGCAATACTGTTGTCTGTCTGCTCCGTTCCTCCCTGACCTCTTTTCTGAGGTCCTACCTGGCTGAATCAACTGGTGACCAAGACATTCATACATTGTTCTCCCAATGCTATTAAATATAAAATAATGTATTGTTTCTAGGCTGGCCTTATTCTTGTTCCTGTTTTTACCTAGTGACAGAAGGAGAAATGCAGAATTATCCATTTTCTCCCCTAGAACTCTCCCTCATCTCTGAATCCCATTCTTATGATTCTACCATCTTTCCTTGTGAAAAACCTGAGAGTCAGCCCATATTTATATTATCTTTAACCTCTAGACAAATCATTGATTGTTATTTCCATCTCCATAACTTTTTTCCACGCCTCTCCTTTTCTTATACTCTTATGACTAGATGGAGGGTCTTAATTTAAAAGAAGTCACAATTTATATATCATATTTCAAAACATCACTCATCTTGACCTCTGTAGCAACATACCACTAGGTTTTCCTGCCTTTGGTCTCATTGTTCCATCCCAGATTTGTGAAACTGACCATTTTATCTTTCAGTAGCTCAAGAACAAAGTCTAAACCTCTTAGTATGGCACAAAAAACCTTTTGTCATTTGGCCACACCTTTCTCTCCAACTTTCCTTTTTTCTATCCCCTCACATGTATCTATGCATCAGGCATACTTAGGTATGAGTAATTCCTCAAAGAGGTCCTGCACTCTATCTGCCTTTGCACATGTTTTCCCTAATGTTTGATTTCCCTTTTCTCCTCTAATCTCTCTGTCAAACCCCTTCAACTCATCTCTCTATGAATTCCTTCTTGAATCATCTGTGTCATTCACCTCCTGGTAGGAAATAGCTCATTCCAAGTGAGTAACTTCAGAAGAGTTTTAATAAAGAGAATATTTACAAAACAGGGGAAGGATGTGAGGAAATCACTAAGCATAGAGTAGTAAGTACCCTGAAGTTCAAACGGGGAGCTGCCATCTACTCCCTTTCTTTGTCCAGAGATGGGGACATCTACCCCCTTTGTTTGAGGGATGGAATCAGCCCACAGCCACCTACCTACCCTCTGTGCAGAAAGAAAGCTAAGGGAGGAAATATCCTAACCTTATTCTTTTCCCTCCTTTCAATCTTCTGCCAGCACTCACCATTGGCTGAAACCAATAGGAGCAGGACAGGAGGGACAGGGAGCCTTTGACATAGATCCTACTGGTTAGCCTCCTGACTCACAGAGCAGGATGAAGAAGATTGAGGAGTGGATCTGAAAGGGCAAACAGAATATACCTGGCACCCTGACCAAGCAGAAGGGATCACTTTGTGACCAGAAGGACCTGGTTTGCACTTCTCTTGTTGTTGTTATAATGCCACTATGCAATTACTTGTTTGTGGATTTCTTTCCCCTACCATGCTATAAACTATTGGATAGTAGGAGGTGTGTTTTTCAAAATAATCTTTGTATTCCTGTTGCTGACCACATGTCTGGCATGCAGCGGACACTCAATAAAATTTTACCTAAATAAAATTTCTTGATCCAGACAACCATGAAGAAAATAACAACCCTGGAACATGAGAAAAATGACACTTGTCTCGTTGGCTGTTGGAGGGGGGCATGCCACATAACACTAACAACAGCTCTTCATGCTAGCTGTCTTCTTTGACCTTTTCCACTTCTGTCCCCACTTCCTTCCTTCAGTCCTTTAATCCATTTTCTCAAAGAATTCCAACGTCTGGAATCCCTGAATCTCAAATCATTATGCAGTCACCTTGAGGTTCTAAAGAAGTTATAAAACAGACCGTTTCAGAAAAATAAGTCTTACTACTCCCCAGTTTCGACACCAAGTCTTAGCTGTATTTCTGTTCTGGTTGTGCTGACTGAACCACTCATAAACTTGGAACTTCCCCCTGTTTGATTTTCCTTACCTAAAACCTAGAGCAGAGTTATTCTGTAAGTAGCCTCTTAGCCGTTTCCTCTTTTGGGTCCTACCCAAGTCTCTATTCGGTTCTCTTAGGCTGAGAGTATCCCAGAAAAAAATGTCCTCAGCCTAAAATATATCATCTGAAAATAAGAAAGGACCTCCCCTAACCCCACCCTGCATTTCAGTTCTTCAACTGGAAGACGTATGTTAAGTATGACCAATATGGTAGCTCCAGTAGGTTTCCCTTGTGCCCCCAGGTTCATATCTGAACTCTAACTGGGTTTAGATTGCAGAGGGAGAGCCTGAGGGCTCGGAGCCAAGCTCTGATGAATGGAGAAAAGTGGGTCCTGGATGGAGCTCCTTAGCATGACTCGGGAGTGAGGTTTCTATTTTTGATGGGTCATACTGAGGATACCACTGGAATTTTGTATGCTTTAGACACCTCCTTTTTCCTATTACCATCTCATTAAAGTCAACATATTAATTGGACTAGATATTTTAAAATCTTTTGCTACAGACTGTCTTTGGTACACAGAAGGCATGTTAGTAGTGACTGTGGGGATGGACCTCAGCCTTTTCCTCTTTGAACAGGGGATCAGTGGAGAGGGGAAAGTAGTGATGCAGTTGAAGACAGAGAGAAGAAAGGAGCCATAAATCTCTGTGTGGATATTGAGCTTGGGATTGGTATTCTTGCTATAAACTTCTTGTTCTTTTTCCATAAAAATCTCTTACTATACTTTACTGTAATTGCTTTTTTAATTTATTCTCTCTTCCACTAGACTATTTGTCCATGAATGCAGGAAATTTGTCCTTTTTATAATCCTGGTCCTTAGCACTGTGTCTAACCTATAGCAGATGCTCAGTGGTTATTTGAGTGAAATAATAAATTTATACTGCTTGAAACCTTCCCTTTGTTTAATTAATGGGGCCCAGTTTAGAGTGTGCTGGGTATGTACCGTTGTAATGGGAAGAATTATTCTTTTATTTCTTCTTTCAGAAAGAGATAAATGTGCAACTTATTTTATTATAACTGTGTATTGGACCCAGGCTGAAGAAATGACTACGATGTCATTTACTTATTCTGATTTGAAGGCTCTTGAGATCTCAAAATATCACCCCTCACCACTTGAGTTAGTCGTTATTGGCTTCTGTCAAAATGAAAATGTATATCATGTGGGAGCATGATGATTTTCTATAAGCTATGGACTTGTTAATTCTAATATCGGATCAGCTGGAGTAAATGTGGGCCTGGGCCACAGGCGGCTAGGTGTTGAACGGTGAGGAAGGAAGGAGAAGGTTTATACATTGCTCCTCAGTGTAGGGTGAGGATAAAGGAAGGCAGTTCAGTAGGGGCCGAGACCAGATTAGCTGGTCATCCGGCTGAGGGAGAGTGGGGCCGACACGGCAGAGCCAGTCTGGCTGGAGCACTTTAGGCTGGGCACCTGGAGAACCAGGAGAAAATAAGGAGAGGGGTCTTCATATATGTCAAATTTTACTTGGGACTCTGCTGGGACATTTTTAAGATGGGCTATGATACCTGGGTCTACATTTGAGGTCAATGGCCCTAAATAGACACACACACACACACACACACACACACACACACACGGGCACTGTGTAAACCCAGATGGGAAACTGAAGGAAAAGTAAGGCTCCCGGCCAAAATGGATTCCATACAGCTCAACATGATGGTGAGCACCTCTTAAATATCTGTTTGGGTGGCTGTGGGCGTACGTGAGATGTGTAAGGCACCAGCTGTTCCCCCAGGAATCTCACACTGCAGTTTTGAAGATTTCATAACAGATATCAAACCGACCACTCCTTTGCCTTGTATTTAAAATGTATCATTCTTTACTCAATCGGTAAGGTGGACCATCTGCCTTTCCAGACTCTTGTCAGAGAAAATAACCTCAAGTTGTCAGCCCTCTAGCCCTTATCAGAATCCAATGTGAGAGAAGGGATAGTTAAGTAGATGATCTGTAAGGAATGGTTTTCAAACTTTTTTTTTTTTTTGCAACAGACTTTTTTCCTTCAATGACACCTTACCTGGAAATTCAGTGTAGAAAACAGAAAAGAGGAGGTGCTTTGACTGAGAGGGCAGAAAGCCCTGAAACACCCAGCCCCTCCTTGGTCCCTGAAGCACCTTCATGTGGCCTCATGGCCCTCACTTAAGAGTACAGTTTGGAAGCCAGAGATCTAAGAAAATGCAAGGTCTTTACTCTTTCCCAAGTTCTGCCCTTGTAAATATGCAGTGGAAAGCGACAAGTGTGACTCAACTTACCATGCCCAATTCTCCCTTCTCTGAGTTATTTCCTAAGCTTACCCTGAGGCAGGGGTGTCCAACTCATTTTCACTGGGGGCCACATTGACCTCTCAGTTGCCTTCAAAGGGCCGAATGTAATTTTAGGACTGTATAAATGTAGCTACTCCTTAACAGTTAATCGAGAGCTCTGCACTGCTGCCATGTAGAAACAAGGTGCTGGGCCGGATAAAACAAGGCAGAGGGCTGGATTTGGCCCTCGGGCCTTGTGTTTGCCACCTGTGCCATAAGGGCAAAAGCAAGAATGACCTTATGCTTTTTTCCCTCTTCATATTTATTGAATCGATAGAAAAATGATAAAGAAAGTGTGTTACTTTTGTAATTAAAAACAAAACAGAACAGAAAAGCACCAGAGAGAGCCAAAATCAGTGAGATCACGTTCTCTTTTGTCATGAGGGTCACAGGGGTAAAGGGCACAAGAATGAATTGTACACTTGTAAGTGATAATACCAAACCCTCATTTGAATTTTGGTAACTGACATAAGATGCTTCCTGACAAAACTTCTTCCAGCTGAAAGAGTTGCTTGCATGCTGAGATGCCCTCTGACTAATGCCGTTTAATCAGATCCTAATGATTCAATAAAAATAATTGTTATTTACATCTGTATGCATTGTAGATGATACATTCCTCCATAGGGATTCTACATCATTTCTTGTTTAGTCCTTCCAACAACTCTGCGAGGGAAGTAAATCTTGTAGTGTCTTGGTTTCATGGAAAGATCTACACAGAAAGTTCAGTAATGTCCTTGAAGGTAACAGTAGAGCGGAGTCTGGAACCCAGGAATTTGGCCTGCAGCACTGCACTTAGTGTACCTCCCACACAGGCTGGCCAGTAGGGCTCTGCCGCTCTGTCTGTGGGTACGCAGTGAGCAGCAGACTCTCAAAAGTATCAGTCTCTGCTCTTTTTAGTAGGCTGCACATTCTGCACATCACCTTTCCAAACTTTTCCAAATTGGATATTGATGTTAGCCACTTGGCTCAAAAGGCTGTGTTTCATTTTTCCAATGTCTCAATTTCATTCATTTACCTGGTATCTGGTCTCTCCTTATCCATATTTTATCCACATTAGCACCATCTCGTTTGTCTGAGCTCCCATTTAATATGCACGGGCAGGTGTGGTCTGCATGTAGATGCCTCGAGGGATGTTTTCCTTGAAGCTTCCTGTCCTCTCATTTTGGATGTTTTTGTGGGTTCTGTGCCCTGTCCCTGGTTCTTGTCAATGAACTTACAGAGATGTCCTATATATTTTGTGTAAACGTGATCTTTGCAGTGTTTTTAAATTGCCCGCTTTTACTAATGAATAGTGATTCCTCTTGTTTGTAAAGCAGTGTGTGATTAAGCACTTAAAAATAACACACTCACAAATATGTATGTATATACTACTTAGTATATATGATATAGTATACATATGTGTGTGAGATATATGTATGCATGTACACACCTGTCTGTTTATGTATCTATCCATCCATCCATACATGCACACACATGTACATTACATACAGGAATAGGTCCTGAATTCCAGGTATGCAAACGCCCGTAAGAGTGACCTTGAATACAAAGTGCCTGTGGGAGAACATGGTCAGTTTGGCTCATTCAGTCCCCGAAAAGGTTATTTATACAAAAAGGATCTGTTACTTAGAAGCCCTGAATTTGGACATAGAAGTAATCTTAGAGGCTAAGTCCAGACTCTCATTTTGTAGTTAAGAAGACAGAAATTATGGTATTGGCTTAACATCACCCAATTCGTTATGACTCAGTAGCATTTGGAGCCAAAGGCTTTCCTAATTTCCATTTTAATTCCTCCTCTAGGTCCCTTTGTTTCCTCCCTACATGTATCTTTGTTTTCAGGAAATACATTTTCAGAGAGAAATTAAAATTAGAGTTTAACATCATCATCCACAACATTTTATTGTTGGTGTTTTTATGATGATGATGTTTGATCCTGATTTTGTCCAGTACCACAGAGAGTCCAGGGATATAGAAAACAGAGGCAGAGAGGTGAGAGCCTCATAGGTATAAAGGAAAGTTTTCCACATGGCAAGCAGGAAATAGGGGCTTGGAGCTACAGCTAATCAGAGGCACCCCTTCTCTAGCCTTCAGTGAAGGAAGGCCACACTATTGCTGCCTTCTCTCACCTGCTTATCTCCCCACCATGCCTGGCATAATGTGGCCCACCAATATTTGTGCAGACACACGTTACTCTGCTTCATAAGGAGAATCTAATTGCCAAAGGGTCTTCTGATATCACCACCTGAGGCTGCCTTTTTGCAGTCACCCCAGGCCAACATGAAATTTTTGGCATTGGGTAGTTAATTAGGTTTGTCCAATATTGAAACAACACTTGATTTATGCAATATGGTCACTTGGTAAAATCACTGATTAAAACACAAATTGGCTGAACCAATTAGTATTTGAAACATCTGGCAATTTGAACCTGCACACTCAATTTGGCAGAGCAACAAGTACACACAGAGCACCGAACTAAGCTTTGCACCCGTGCAGTTCTGATGAAGTACTACGGCATATGTATATAAACTTAGGTAGGAATTTTGCAAGGAAATTCTTGCTAACTGGGCTGACTGGTGGGGATTTTCTAGTTTAGAACAAGAAAGGTGAGATAGGAAACCTGCAGTGGGGTTGAGCTAGAGCTGGTGCTGCTTATGTGCCTAGGGGTGCAGCGGAGAAGGTTCAGGCAACTGGTGTTTCCATAAGGCCACCGGGGAGTCAGACCATTGAGGACCTTGTCTGGGTGGCCTGGTTATAACGTAGCTTACAGATACATTATTTTCAGAGTGGCAAGTGCAACAAGGGCAGAGAAAGGCTAGTTCAGAAGAGGTCAGAACAAACGTTACCTGGGGAAGGGAGGTCAGGGAGGACTGCACAGAAGAAGCAATTTCTGGAGGGCATGTCTCCAGTTTAGAGCTGAGGACATATCCTGAGCCCTATGCATTATGAGAGTGATGTGAAGTCCTAGCTTCTGTAAATTGAGGATGTCGCTAACTCCTGCATTTTTTATTTTAATATTTCTCAGTGTTTTTAAACTTTTTGACCCCTATCCACTGTAAAATATACATATCACATTTATGATGTGCATGCACAGGCACATACACAGAAATACAATTTCCAAGAACAATTTTGTTTCTTTATTTTTTCTTTAATTTTATTATTTATATTATTACAAATATCCCCATTTCCCCTTCCTTTACCTGCCTTCACACAGTCGTCTTTAAGAACAATTCTTAATATTACTACTTGTGATGTATTTTTATATTGTCTATTCTTTTCTCTTCAACTTTTTTTCCATTCTGTTAACAAATGCAGTGCTAATATATTCAATATGTGGGAATGAGGCCATGGAACCCACATTTTCAACAAGCTAGCTATGCCACTCTGGTGCTGACCTAGGGTACTGGCCTAGGGAAAGGTGGAAAGTACTCTAAGACAACAGGAGTGGCCCATGGTGGCTCTGTGTAATAGATACGAATCCCAAGGTTTATACATAGGAAAGCCCTGCTCTAGTTGATATGTTAGATCCATGTCATGAGAGGGTTCATTTGCTGACTTATAGCTACTGGCACGGGGAAGGAACTCAGTGCCAAGATTCCTTGAAAGCTTGCGTCCATCAGCGTTTGTGGGTGGATAGCAGAAACTGATGGAACTGCTCTGACAAGATGGGAGACTTCTTCCATGAGAGAGAGGGGAGGCTGTACTGGTAAAGTGATTCATTCAATTCTGCTAATGCTTTATCCAGCCCCATGACACTATTGTGGATGCTTAAGCTGCTGTGTTGAAAGGCAGTTGGACTTGAGAAAAAAAAGATGATGCAGTCCTGAGACTCTGAAAAGGGATTTCTTGTGCCTGTATAAGGTACTTAAAAATGTGAGTCTTTGATCAAGTATCAGCATACCTCTGATTGGCAGATACTTTTTCTCTTTGTAGCACATTTGACCCTAAGTAATAAAGCCTTCCAAGTTCCTGTAAACCAGATTGTCCTTTATTTTAAGGACACAAGACCCAGAAGGGCCAGAAGTACAGAAAAGGGGCTACTGACAAACAATAGAGCTATTCACCCAACAGTCAAGGAGGAGGATGGGGAACTGGGGAGAGCAGCACGTGAAGAAGGCAAGAGGTAGCACACCGCCACATAATGCTGGAGTCACAGATTTTGGAAATTGTGTCAAGAGGCATTTCTGGGATCATGGAAATGCTTTAAAATCTTGCTAAAGGAAGCTTAGCTTTTACATTGTAGTGATGGATGGGCAGTCAGTTGAGGATGTTAAAAAACATGATCATTTATTGACTTCCTGGGAGAGGGAAGTACAAAGAAAGAAAGATCAGTTAGACGGTAATTTCAATGGCTTTGATAAAAGGTGCCAAAGAGCTGCAAGTCAGGAATGGCAGTGGGGATGATGGTTCTAGCTTCCAAGCATCCTCCTCCCACCCTAGTCACTAGAATGGGAGGCCCATGAAGGGTGGGACTTGATTTTTCCCTCTTTTCAACATATACAGTTGCCTGACATGTAGCAACTAATCAATGAAAACTGAATTAATATTTGTATAATTTCATCATATTATTCAAATAATTATATGGGGAAACATACCTTCTAGAATAATCATTTGGCCTAAACCAGAGGTTCTTAACCCTGGATGCTCATTAAAATCACTCAAAAGTTTCTTTTAAGGTGGATAGCCTATTTTTCCCAGGTCCTCAGCATTATAACTAAAAAGCATCACGAGTTTCTAAAAGAGGGAGGAATGAAAAAGCAGTGAATTTTCTGCATTTCTTTAATGTCTCCCATACATCTTGAACTGCCAACAGGTACCAATATTGCTTTGCTTCAACTGAATATCAATGTTAAAACTGTACCTCCCCACCTCTCCATCACTTCATCTGACCCAGCAAGAATTTGATCTTCTACTCATACCATTGGAAACACATATGCCCTTGATTCCCCATCTGAGGGTGTCCTTAGGGAACAGAGAACTAACATTCCTTCCCCACCTGGCAAACATAGGCAATGCTCTGATATTCCTGCCAGGATAGTATCAGTGCAGCATAGTGATAGGCTGAGCTTCCACCTTACCCAGCAACAAGGAGGCAGATGGAGGTAGTAGGAGGTAGGGTAGCTGACAGTCTGCTTCACTCCCTCCCTTTGCGTCAGAGAAACCAGTCAGGAGCTGAGCCTCCACCTCCACCCTGCAGCAACTAAAAAGAAAAAAAAAACTTAAAAGAATTGAAATCATGCAGAATATGTTCTCTGACCATAATGGAGTCAAACTAGAAATAAATTACAGAAAGGCAACAGAAAAATCTTCAAACAATTTGAAATTAAACAGTATTTTTAATAATGTATGAGTCAGAAAGTCTCAAAGGAAATAAAAGAACTGAATATATAGAACTGAATAAAAATGAAAATACAACATACCACAATATATGGGACACAGCTACAATAGGGCAAAGAGGAAAATTTATAGCAATAAAGGCTTATATTTAAAAAAGAAAAGGACTTAATACTCTAAGTTCTTATTATAAAAAAAACTAGAATAAAAATAGTAAGCAGAAGGAAGAAAATAAATGTAAGAGCAGATATTAATTAAATCAAAACAAGAAAACAGAAAAGAGAATCAATAAAATAAAAAATTCTTTAAAAAATCAATAAAATTGATAAACCTCTAAGAAGACTGACAAACAAAAATAGAAAACACACAAATCACTAATATCATGAATGAAAAAGATTATCATTACAGATTCTACAGCCATTAAAAATAATGAAGAAACACTATAAACTTATAAATTTGACAATTTAGAAGAAATAAATCAATTTGTTAAAGACCATAAATTATCAAAATTCAACCAGATAAAATAGACCAGGGGTGTCAAATTCATGTTCACCGGGAGCCACATCAGCATTGTGGTTGCCTTCAAAGGGCTGAATGTAATTTTGGGACTGTATAAATGTAACTACTCCTTAACTTTAAGGAGTTGAAAGCATATTTGGCCCTCTGAAGGCAACCACGGGGATGATGTGGCCCCCAGTGAAAATGAGTTTGACACCTCTGAAATAGACATTCAACATTTTTATTTTTAGTAGCTCCTGAGAGAAAAATCTTTAGGTTTAATTTGATTCACTGGAGAATTCTACCAAACATTCACAGAAAAATTAACATCAATTCTATGTAATCTATTCCAGAAAAGTAAGATGAAGGGACACTCCCCAATTCATTTTATGAGGCCAGTACTATCCTGATACCAAAACCAGACAAAGACAATAAGAAAAAAGTAAACAGGCCAATATCAGTTAAGAATTTAAGACACAAAATCCTCAACAAAATATTAACAAATTTAATCCATCAATGCATAAAAAAACAAATTATACACCATGGTCAAGTGGGATTTATTTCAGGTATGCAAAGCCAGTTCAAAATTTAAAATCAATCAATGGAATCTAATACAATATCAACTGACTAAAGAAGAAAAGTCAATTGACATAATCATGTCAATTGGCACAGAAAAAGCACTATACAAAATAAATACCCTTCAATGGTAAAAACTCTCAAAAAGTAGTAGTGGAGGGAAGCTTTCTCAACTAAATAAAAAGCATTTACTAAATTTTACTGCAAACACCCTACTTAATGTTGATAAACTGTAGGATTTCTCACTAAGGTTGAGAACAGGCAAATATATTCATTTTCACCACACTTATTTAATTTAATATAGTACTAAAAACATAATCCATACAAGAGAAAATAGATAAATTGTACTTCATCAAAATTTAAAGATCTTTGCTCCATGAAACACCCAGGTCAAAAGGTGAAGAGATAATCTGGAAGAAAAATATTTGCAAACCACATATTCCATAAAGGGCTGGTCACTAGAATATATTTTTCAAAACCTCCTAAGTAAGCATTTAAAAAGTAAACAATCTAAATAGAAATTGGACAAAGGACTGAAGAGGCTATGCTAACACATAAACACATGAAAAGATGTGCAAAATCATTAACCATCAGGTAAATGCAAATTTCAACCACAGTGAGATATTATTACTACACACAAAATAGCTAAAATAAAATATAGCGACAATACAAATGCTGGGAGGATGGAGAGAAA